>JBBPBX010002613.1:0-39926 GCA_038048925.1 Garcialebias charrua
GATGCACCTGTCTTGTTTTAGTCTGGTCATGCACGGGGGCGATGGTGTAAACAGAGCCACCCGCCTTCGGTGCCCTCAACACTCTATATTTATCGGATCTCCATCGGTCCCTGGTTTTATGAGGCCCCCTAGCCGTAAAGTCACGCAAAAACACCAACTGCCCTTCCTCTAAGGGCAGAGGTTTTACATGAGCGTCCTGGGCATGCCTTCGGCGATCTGCAGCTTGTCTCAGATGTGCTTTAGCCCCCTCAAAGGCTACCTGCAGACGAGCTTGATGCTCCTGAACCCACTCGTGGACCGAACCACCAACTGGACTCTCAACTCTACCCAACAAGAAATCTAGAGGCAATCTAGGTTCTTGACCAAACATCAAAAGGAAAGGTGACGCCCCAGTAGACTGATGAGGGGTCGTGTTATAACAGTAAAGAACCTGAGGCAAACAAGTATGCCAATCTCTCTTCCGAGACACAGGCAGCGTCCTTAACAGGTTATGCAACGTCCGGTTAAAGCGCTCACATTGACCATTCCCCTCTGGATGGTAGGGAGTGGTACGGGATTTCACAATGCCATATAACCTGCACAGCTGCTGAATGAGCAGGCTCTCAAAATTGCGACCCTGGTCAGAATGCAACCGAGCAGGGACACCAAATTTATAAAACCATTCAGTTACCAGCACCTTAGCCACTGTGGCAGCTCGCTGATCTCGTGTGGGGACAGCCACAGTGTATTTACTAAACACATCTGTCAAAACCAAAACATTTCCCAGGCCATCCTGGGTGGGCTCCAAGGTAGTATAATCAATGGCTAGGATTTCGTTGGGACGTGACGCCAGTAAATGCCCCATAGGACCATAAGCCCTGGGGTGAACATCTTTTGCTACTTGGCACCTTCCACAAGCCTGACACCATTGGGCCACTTCGGAGGCCATATAAGGCCAGTAACACAGATGTCGTAGGAGTGCCAAGGTTCGCTCCACTCCCTGATGACCATGTTCCTCATGAACTTGGGTCAGCACCTCTTGAACAAGTACCCTGGGTAACACCAACTGAAAAACAACCTCACCACCATCTGATCTAAATATCTTCCGATAGAGCACTCCCTCTCTCTCTACAAACCGCTCCCACTGACGAAGCAGAACCAATGCGGCAGAAGATAACTGGGCCCGCTCCTCTCTACTGGGGTATTGGCCTTTCCTCCAAAACCCCAACACCTCCTGCAAGAGAGGATCGGTCTGCTGCAAAGCACACAGTTCGGCTGCAGTGTGTTGTGGCAAAACTGCCACAACCGCTTGGCGCGCTTCAACTGTCCCACACTCCAAAGCTTCCTGCAAGGCCTGAGGCATAACTGTTCCCGGAAGCATGGCTTTCATATCTGGTGGATCGGGTAAGTGCTGACGAGAAAGTGCATCAGCATTTACATTAAGCTGACCTGACCGATACTTTATCTCAAAGTCAAAAGAGGCCAGCTGCGCAGCCCACCTCTGCTCAGTGGCGGCCAATTTAGCAGTGGACAAATGACTGAGGGGATTGTTATCAGTATATACAATACATTTGTTCCCTAACAAATAATCCCTGAATTTGTCAGCCATGGCCCACTTAAGGGCCAGAAACTCCAGCTTCATGGAACTATAGTTGGCCATGTTTCTCTCTGTGGGCCTCAACCCCCGACTAGCATAAGCAATCGGCCTTACCTTGCCTGCCTGCCGTTGGGAGAGCACAGCTCCCAGGCCGCCATGGCTGGCATCAACCTCCAAAATAAATGGCTGGGTAAAATCTGCATAAGCTAACACGGGTGTGGTAGTTAGCTTAGCCCTTAGATCTTCAAAACTCTGTTGACATTCAGCAGTCCAATACACAGCAAACCCAACCTCCGATTTCTTACCGGCTTTAGCACCACCACACTGAGCCACAGCTCTATGCAAGGGGGCTGCTAATTTTGCAAAATCTTTTACAAAACGACGATAATAACTAGCAAAACCCAGAAATGACCGAAGCTCTGAGACTTTAGTAGGGGTTGGCCAGTTAGCTACAACTTCCACTTTACTGGGGTCTGTAGCAACCCCTTCACCAGAGATCACATGACCTAAATAACATACCTCTTTCTGGAAGAAGGAACATTTACTAAGCTTTGTTATGAGCCCCTGCTGATGAAGTCGACCTAGCACTACCTCCAGCCGTTCTAGATGTTGCTCCACACTAGAAGAAAAAACCACAATGTCGTCAAGATATAATAAAACAGATCGACACTGCTGATCCCCAAACAGTCGCTGCATCAACCGCTGGAACGTGCTAGGTGCATTACACAACCCAAAAGGCATTCGGTTCCATTCAAACAACCCGAAGGGAGTGCAGAAGGCAGTTTTCGAACGATCTGCCTCTGCTACTGGAACTTGATTGTACCCACTGGCCAGATCAAGAGTGGAAAACCAACAGGCACCAGACAAAGCATCCAACAATTCTTCACACCGGGGAAGGGGAAATGAATCCTTTCGGGTCTTGCTATTTAGCTGTCTATAGTCAACACACATTCGAATACTTCCATCTTTTTTCCTCACCAGGACTATGGGTGATGCATACGGGCTGCTACTCTCACGAATGATCTGTGATGCAAGTAGTTGATTAATATGGTCCTTCACCACCTCATACTCAGAAGGGGGGATGCGCCTATAGCGCTGTCTAACGGGGGCATCATCTACCAAAGGAATTTCATGAGTTATCATACTGGTACAACCCAAATCACCATCATTAGAAGAAAAAACTGTCACATACTGCTGGAGCAATGACCTCGCCTGCCCCTGTTCCTCCACAGACAATAACGAAAATTCCAAATCCTTCACTTGTTGTTGTACACTAACCGAAGCCATCTGGCACCCCAGTGTAGCCACCTTGGCTGGACTTTCGGAAATCCCTGTGGGAAGGCTAATAACATGTACGACACTCAAGGTGCCAACCACAATGCGAGGATATAACACCACCTCATTGGAACCAACATTAACAATGGGCACATAAGCCGTTCCCCTAATTACCGGAACCAAGGCAGGGGAAGCTAGCAACCCAGATGGCAATCCACACTCTACAGGTTCAAACAGAGCCGTCGAGCCTGAATATTCATCAGAGCAGGTGACAGCCACGATTTTCATGACTCCCCCAGGAATCCGACAGCCTGTTTTCTTCCTAACTTTAACCCTTCCAGGGCCACTTCGAGATTCCTGTAAAGAAGCAGACTGGCACTGCTGCAGGGCCTGCACGACTGACCGAGGGGCCTCAGAAACACCAGACACAGAAGACCAAGCCACCCCATGTAGCCCAAACAGTTCCTGATAACACCTCCTGATCACATTCATCCCCAGAACACCCGGAACTTCACCACAAGGGTCCTTTACCACCAAGACACCACATCGAGGAATCAATTTGCCACAAAGTTGCACCTCAAGTTCTAAATAACCAATACTGTATATGGGATTTTAAGACCATTGGCGGCCCTAAGTTCCAACCAGTGACATGAATGGAGGCATCCCATACCTCCAGACTCCATATACTGGCGAAAGAAACTTTCAGAGACCGTGGACACCATTGAACCAGTGTCCAACAAACATGGGACCGTTACTCCACCCATGACTACATCCACATGAGGACAATCGGATACCAATTTAGACGCACCAAAATTCCTCTTAACAGGCTGTGAGCCAATAACACCCCCACCTGAACGGTGACTCGGCAGTTCGGTGGGGACTAGTTTTCCCCCTCTGAAGTGGGGCGGGACTGGGGAGCTGGATTACTCTGAGCTGAGACCCGAGCAGAGGCACGCACCCCGTCACATTCCCGCGCGAAGTGACCGGGCCGATTACACCGTCTACAGATCACTGGACCAGAGAACCGAGGACGGTTAGGACTACGGAAGTTTTTCAGCTGGGAAATGCTCTCACTCAGCTGCTGAAGCTGTTCTTGCTGACACTTTAACATTGCTCTAAGCTGGCTCATTTCCGATTCAGCTGCTAGGGGGGCTACCCACAGGCTACCATGAATCCCATACTGAATCCCATGAATAGACGGGACTGATTGACTATGACTTCTCACCCCATAAGATACCCCCTCGCGCTCCCACTGAATCGCTGCAGCCCTAACCTCCAGCAGAGTGCTGTCTGGCCTCCCGCGTACAAACTGCTTCAGTTTGCGACGCAGAGAACCATCCAACACCTGCTCAACAAACTGATCTCTTAACAACATCTCTGAGTTCAACATGCCAGCCGGTGCGCGCTGCCTGACCCTCTCCATAAGGCTCATTAACGCGAGGGAGAACTCCTGAAGACTCTCTCCCTCTTGTTGTCTCCTGGAAAAGAAGGTCTCTTGTAAAGCAACGTATGACTCTGCACAGCCATATAATTCCTGTAAAATTTCAAATATTCTGGCAGGGTCCTCTCTCTCTGCACTAGAACGATACTTAATTTCATTTCGAGCCTCTCCCTCCAAGTGATCCAAGAGAAAAAAAGCTTGATCAGCCACAGATAAATGTCGCGCCCTCATACACATCTCCGCTTCCTCCATCCACTCACTCAGTCCTATGCCGGTCCTTCCTCTAAAGATGGGACATTTCCTATCTCTAGGCACAAAAATCAACCTCTCTGTAGGAGGGACATTGGATACTCCTGAAGTCGACGGCTGAGCAGAAGTCGACGGCTGAGCACTCAAGCCAGCCTGCCTTTGTCGCAACTGCTCATTGTCAATTTGTAAGCTCGCTACCAATTCTTTAAGTTCCTTAATTTCTTCAGCCATAATTACAAACTTTTATCCACCCACCACCTCAAAGATGTATTAGAACCACCACTTTAAAGATTTGCTGGGACCACCACTGCTCTGCTTCCGGACCGGCCAATCTGCACACAAAACAAAAAAACATAAACCATAGAAAAAAAACACACACAAAACACCAATATTGTAAATCTCAAACTACTGGTCCCGGATGTTCATAAAAAGCAAATGCAAACGCCCTACCAACAACGCCAAAATGTGGCATTACTCATGCCCTGGAAGCATGAATAAATTAAAGTAAATACAAAACAACGCCACCCTGGGAATTTCCCCCAGAGAATTTACCTTATCGCTTAAAGCCACGCAGGTTCGCTTTTGCACCGATTAAAACATCCGGGACAACTGTTCAAAATAACAATGATTTATTATAATTAATCTAAACATTTGTCAATATACCATCCTTAAAATGCAGTGTTTATTTACAATAAGTCATTCAGGAAATAGTTAAAATTGGCTTACTAACTACAACACAACAAAACTAACTAAATGAACAAAACAAGATAACCCTTTAAACCCAACACACAAACACGGAATGATTTTCACAATTAAATACAGATCACCCTTCCACTGGTTCTGGCACTCGCGACATGCCGTAGAAAAGGCAAGTGGCCGCACTGACGTCACACCCTGCGTGTCACTGGAAGGGGAACGGTACGACACCACAGTCCAAGCACTTGCACACAGCTTCCTCAAACGGAGTCGTCGAGGAACCAGAGTGGACGCCGGAAGGAAAAAGAGCAGTCTCCGGAAACAGAGCAGCAGCGGTCCCGATGGGGGGGAAGACCTAAGAAAGTTAATTAATAACTATTCTTCATACAGCTGCCACAAAATAGAGCTTACAATAACAATTGTTTCCTTACCTGCCGATCTTCACAACCATGTACACACGCACACACACACTTGTGTATGAGGGAACGGAGAAGTGTAGCACCGCAGCACTTTACCTATGACAACACTTCCAATTAGAGTTTCTATCCGATCAGCTATTGTATATCAGCTATAGTACAGAGAGAGAGCGACAACACCTACCCCGTGAAGGAATAAACACCGGCCCGCACCTCACTCATCGATGGGTTGCCTTGCACGGCCAACACCCACGGCCACCAGCCACGCAGCAGGAGCACGAAGACGACCTTACTGACTGAATGCAGCAGCTACCTATATACCATGCCCACTGGCTCCTCGCAGCTGAGAACTATTGGTGTAATTAGGTGCCTTCCTCTATCACAGCGTTTCTCAAATAGTGGGGCGCGCCCCCCTGGGGGGGCGCAGTGCGATGCCAGGGGGGGCCCGGGCTCTTGTGACCCAGTTTTGAATTTTCTTATTGCGCCGCGGAACTAAAATTCCTAGGCGTGTTTCAGCACGGCGCTATTATCTGTAGCACGCGTAGCATTAGCTTCTCACTGCAGTGTCCTGTTTGGGAAAGTTATGGCTTCCTTGTTTAAAAAGCCGAGCGTTTCAGGACGTTGTTTCATGGAGACTGGTGCGAACGTGCAGAGGAGCGGAGCGCTCCGCCACGAGAGAACAAGATTAGATCTGCAGCTGCAGCACGTTTTTTTTTCTCAACACGTAACGGACTTGAAACAACTTCATCCCAATGTGAACATCTCTTCTTAAAGCAAGAAAAGCAGCTTGTTGCAAACACCGCTAACAGCAGCATTTAAACTTCCATCAGGTAAATCAGAACGCTCCAGATCACCGTCGCAGCTGTAGAAGTTTTTAAAGCTCTGGGTTGATGTGCAGGCTTTAAAGTTTGTGAGCTCCACCACAACATCCATCATGTCAACACTTCAGACTGTTGAAGCTCCGCTCCAGAACCGAAAGTAAAAAAGTTCAGCACTTTATGAAAAAACTAAATCTGATGTCAACAAGCCTTGGAGCTCTGATGAGGATGATGACCGAGCGATTTAACCACCTCATAACCATTCAAGAAGAGGTATTGTTGTCTTATTAATACAGTATTATCATCTATATAATTTTTTTTAATTCAAAGTTATAATCTTATTAACTCTTTCTTTTTTACCTCTTTGTGTTCTTCAGGGAAATCCACCACATCACCTCCAGTAGAAGTGTGTGACTGAACTCTGAACTTTTCCAGGGACTCCCTGATGCATGCTGCTCAATAATCCAGGTAGAAAAATCTAAAAAAGCTAAATCTGGTCCTCTTCCAGGCACCTGTCCCACCTGGGGGAGCAGGTCCAAGAAGAAGTTTTAAGTACTGAGGACAAATTGCACTACTTTTTATATCTACACTACTGCTGATATATACTGTATATTCTTTTTACTAGCCTTATTGCATATGCCATTTTACCTCTGCACACCTGCTTCTGCAGGACTTGGTGGCTGCAGAAGAGGTCATGCAATCATGTGGATCATCTGTTCTGGAATAGGCACATCTAAAACATTCAGAGCAGGGAGGCCTGAGGACTTGAATTGAGAATCACAATTTTATATACAAATTATACTACAGTGGACGTATAATAAACCTTTTTCTTTTTAACCCTCTTTTGGTATGTGCGAGGTTATTGCAGCCACCGTATTTATAGTCGCAGCGGAGAGTAGGGGGGCGCGGACCGGATTCTTCTTCCTGGGGGGGGCTTAACAGAAAATAATTGAGAAGCACTGCTCTATCACCACACTTTAAAAGGAAAAGTGGAACTTGAAAGGGCAACATACCCGGTGGTTCACTGGAAGCACGTCGGTTTGCCACTCTAAATTTTATCTTGACTCGGGTTCGAATCTCACTTGGTTGAAATTATTTTACGTTTGTCTTTTATTGGATAAAAAAAGGAGTTTGTGTTAACCACAGGCATATTAAGTTTATGGTGTTAACCGGTTCGACATTAGCGGCGTCTCCATCCCTTCTTTTTCCACCTCTCTTAACACACATCAAGCACGTACACTTACAAGAACTCCCCACCCACTTCAAGAGAACTCCCCACCCACTTCAAGGCGGCTCTCCGCACAATGCAAAATGAGCGGGGGCGGGCCAGGCTGGGCTCTGGGACAACCCGGGACGAGCTGGGCCGGGGAGGGTTGTGCAGTGTGAAAACGGCTAGAGAGCCCAGCACCGCTAGCTCAGCTCAACAGTTTATAAAGTTAGCAAAAAGTGAATTGAGAGCGGGTGCGCTAACGCTAGCCTTCACTAACAGAAAACAAGGCCAAGAAACTTAAGGAGACTAGCATCGCTAGCTCAGAACCATTTACAAGGTTGGCGATAAGTGAAAGCGGGTGCACTAACGCTAGCCTTCACCAATAAAAAACGAGGCCAAAACTCAAAGAGACTAGCACCGCTAGCGTAGCGCAACCGTTTGTAAGGTTGGCAAAAGTGAATTGGGAGAGGGTGCGAGAAATGCAAGCCTTCACCAATAAAAAACAAGGCCAAAACTCAGACTACCACCGCTAGTTCAGCCCAACCGCTTGTGAGGTTGGCGAAAGTGAATTGGGAGAGGGCGCGATGAACGCTAGGCTTCACCAATAAAAAACAAGGCCAAAACTCAGACTAGCACCGCTAGTTCAGCCTAACCGCTTATGAGGTTGGCGAAAGTGAATTGGGAGAGGGTGCGAGGAATGCTAGCCGTCACCAATAAAAAACAAGGCCAAAACTCAAAGGGACTAGTACCGCTAGTTCAGCCCAACCGCTTGTGAGGTTGGCAAAAGTGAATTGGGAGAGGGTGCGAGAAACGCTAGCCTTCACCAATTAAAAAACAAGGCCAAAACTCAGACTAGCACAGCTAGTTCAGCCCAACCACTTATGAGGTTGGTGAAAGTGAATTGGTAGAGGGTGCGAGAAACTCTAGCCTTCATCAATGAAAAAACAAGGCCAAAACTCAGACTAGCACCACTAGTTCAGCCAAATCGCTTATGAGGTCGGCAAAAGTGAATTGGGAGAGGGTGCGAGAAACACTTACCGTACTTTTCAACGTTTAACACGCTTCTGTTCTGTGTATAACCCGCTTTGTCCAATTATTGTAAATAAATTGGAAAAATCCATAAATAACACGCTTCGCCCTATAAGACGCATTTAGTATGCGTCACCGCTACATGACGCGTCAGCGCCTCATTTGCCCTGCTGAAAATGGCGGCCACAGAAGCGAGCCAGCACGAAGGACTTTACAAGATTAACACGGTAAAAACAATTATTTCTTTGCTGAGAAAAAAAATATTTCTTAGCTGACATTATAGCACAAGGGTTCCTGAGCTTAACCGTTCCTTAATCAATTCACGAAATGGTCAAATCTGCTAGATTTAAATTGTTTCGGTTTGACTTCTTCCAAACAGTCTCGTGCGCTACGAAAATAAATTATAAATAAATCGAATTTTATCTCAAATGTCTTATACAGGTCAACAGTTTGTACATTAAACCCCATAAATTACACTCTGTAAGCCTAAAAAATATCTGTCGAGTGGTTTAAGAGCTGTTTATCTAAACAGTAGGTAACTGTTCACGTTAGCTAACTGCTAACAAAGCTAAAAGATAGATTTTTTTTTAGCTCTGAAAATCTTCTGCAGTTAACAGTTTGTAAATGACCACCAAATAATTACACTCTGTAAGTTTCAAGAAAATCCGCGGTGTGGTTTATGAGTTATCTTGCTAAAAAAAACAGCTAACAACAACACAACTAACAGTGGTTAGCTCCAGAGCAGGAGGCCGGGCAGCCAGTCCGACCAGAGGAGGCTTTTTTCGGACACATGAGCTAGAAACGGTTGGTGTACTCCTCTGGAAGTGTCCCCCTAGCGGACAAAAGTGGTACTGCACCATTTTTTGCCCAAAATGAAAAACGGCGATATCAGAGACAAAAATGGGTCTAAAAATATGGGAAAAAACCCATAAATAAGACGCTTCGGCGTATAATCCGTAGGACATTCAAATGAGTAAAAAAACTGCGTGTGATAAGCCGAAAAGTACGGTACCCTCACCAATTATAAACAAGGCCAAAACTCAGACTAGCACCGCTAGTTCAGCCCAACCACTTACAAGGTTGGCAAAAAGTGAATTGGGAGAGGGTGCGAGAAACTCTAGCCTTCACCAATTAAAACAAGGCCAAAACTCAGACTAGCACCGCTAGTTCAGCCCAACCACTTATAAGGTTGGCGAAAGTTAATTGGGAAATGGTGCGAGAAACGCTAACCGTCACCAATAGAAACCAAGGACAAAAAACCGAAAGAGACTAGCACCGCTAGCTTAGCCCAACCGTGTATGAGGTTGGCAAAAGTGAACTGGGAGAGGGTGCGTACGCTAGCCATCACCAATAGACAAGACCAAAACTCAAGAAGACTAGCACTGCTAGTTCAGCCCAACTGTCTATGAGGTTGGTGCGTTCATGAATAGTTTATGGAAGGTGCGCAAACGCTCGCCTTCCCAAAGTAAACAAGACCAGAACACAGCTGGTTACACAATAAACCTTGGTAGAAGCGCTTACAAATAGTTTATGGAAGGTGCGCGAACGCTCGCCTTCCCAAAGTAAACAAGGCCAGAACACAGCTGGTTACACAACAAACCTCGGTAGAAGCGTTTATGAATAGTTTATGGCAGGTGCGCGAACGCTCGCCTTCCCAAAGTAAACAAGGCCAGAACACAGCTGGTTACACAACAAACCTCGGTAGAAGCATTTATGAATAGTTTATGGAAGGTGCACGAACGCTCACCTTCCTAAAGTAAACAAGGCCAGAACACAGCTGGCTACACAATAAACCTCGGTAGAAGCGTTTATGAATAGTTTATGGCAGGTGCGCGAACGCTCACCTTCCCAAAGTAAACAAGACCAGAACACAGCTGGCTACACAATAAACTTCAGTAGAAGTAATACTTACCCACGTGTCTACCTCACGTGGAAATTGCCTCCTAAAGCGGACAGAGCCACACCAATGGCAACAAAGGCAAAGTAAAGACTACTTACGTGACCACACGGTAGCCTCCTCCGAGGCGGACGGAAACGCCACGAGCGGCGGAGCCGCGAATAAGTAAAAGTTACTCACCAGTGTTGAACCACATCAGCAACACTGTGGTTTGGGAGAGGGGCGAAGCCACCATAGCCCAATGAAATACCTCGGTAAAGGTTAAACCGTTGCGGCCCACGGAGGGTGAACACACTGCTCCGGCCAACAGTCAGTCGGCCCAACAGGCAGTCGAGCCAACAGGAAGTCGGGCCAACAGGCAGTCGGGCCAACAGGCAGTCGGGCCAACAGGCACTCGGGCCAACAGGCACTCGGGCCAACAGGCAGTCGGGCCAACAGGCAGTCGGGCCAACAGGCAGTCGGGCCAACAGGCAGTCGGGCCTCCAGCGAAGGCGAGAAAAGAAAATCCAAAGGCCTGTAGCCTTGGATCGAACGCGTGCGAGAAGAAAAAAGGACTCAATTAATGGATAACGCTAGGCTATATAGCCTCTTGATTGCTTATCCGGTCACACCTGTGTTACGCCGTCGATATAATTACTCAAACAGCGCATGCGCGAAGGGAATATTCAGTGCTTTCAGCACCGCCCTCTGGCGGTCAGTAAGGATGAAATAGAACTGTAGTTGGACAACGAGATGTTAGCAACCAAGGTTGACAAACCTGGGCAACTTGAGGTAGAAGGTCAAAGATGTAGATTCTCATCCACGGAGGGTCACTCCGATGCACAGGTAGCCGGGGGCGTGTCACCGGGGGTAACTCCGGGATGGAAAACGGTCCAGAAGTTGGTTCCAGAGTCCATGCTGAGCCAGACTATGTTGAACAACCCTTTGAGGCAATTGCTGCACTCGATTTATGAAACTGTGACTTATGTCCGTCCACAGGTATTTTTGGCCCACTCTGCTCAAAATAAAAAAACTCAACATAGCTGATTAGATCTCCAAGTCATATTTATCTTTAAAAAAGTTCTCACCCCCTCCATTTGTCTCACCCTCTCAGATATCCTGCCTGGACATTTCCCCGGAGCCATCAACATGCCGTTCACGACGTTCCTGGATCCCTCTGGGAAATATCTGGGAACCGAGGCCCTGGCCAAGCTTTTCAAAGACGCCGGGATGGACCTGCAGCGTCCGCTCTGGGCCTCCTGCGGTTCTGGAGTCACTGCGTGTCACATCATCCTGGCTGCGGAGCGGCTTGGCTACCCGGGAGTCCCTCTGTACGACGGCTCCTGGTGCGAGTGGTTTGAGAGGGCCGAGCAGGAGAACATCATTTCAGAGTGGGGGAGAAAGACGGAGCGAATGATCAAATGAGGCAAAAACAAGAACATGTTACAAATAAAAGAGAGAAAACTGGCTGCACGCTGATTCCAAATTAACGCAAAAACAAATGAGTGTGCTAAATGAACAGCTGCTAATTATCAAGAATAATGTGAAATACAGGTAGTCCTCAACTTACGACGGAGATCCGTTGTGCGGCATCGTAAAGCAAATTTCGACGCAAGTCGGAACATACGTCCAAACTGCACCTTATACGTACAGTATTGTATTTTACCAAGCACTTAGCCTATCCTAACACAGTACCCTACATAATTATCAAAAAACACATACATTTCAGAGCAATAATGAAGGAAAAAAAGAGTTAATAACCTACTGGAATGCTGGTGAAGCTGTTTCCTCCGTTCCTCCGTCCCTCCTCTGTATTCTCCATTCGTTTACGTCGTAAAACCGTCGTCCATAAAACAGCTCCACAGCTGCTGCCTGTCCAGCTTGGTCCAACAAGTTTTGTTTTGTTTTTTGAATGTCCAGAGGACCAGACTTCGCTTTTTTAGACAGTACAGGACAGTATTTCTCCGCCGCTACGTTTAGAACGTGAAACCAGAAACTGCGTAACTCGGCTTTTCAAAATAAAATTTTCAAATTTTTATTTATTTTTTTAATGGGAGATGTGTGTCGTAACCACAAAACGTCGTAACTCGAAGCCGTCGTAAGTCGAGGACTACCTGTATAGTGCAAGTGTCACCAGCTGCATCAAAGATCTGATTTCTTGGAAGTTCTAATGCATGTTTGCATGACACATTTTAAAGTTACATAAACCTAAACTAGCTTTAAGACAATCAAGCTACATGTATTTTTTTTTTTATCATTTACAGCCATAGAAAAAAAAATCCAGACCTTTTTTTAGACAATAAAATGCTTTTTACAAAGCTATTTTTATAAGATTAAAACATGAATTTTACTAAAAGTATGTGTTTATGTGCTTATTGTAACACAAGTTATTAATTATACTGTAGCTTTTGTTAGTAATCTGCTGCACACTGTCCATTATTTATTTAATGTGGAATGTGTATTAATGTAAAAAGTAATGAAAATGTTCACAAAGTGTCCGGAAGAGCTACTTTGAAAATTACCTTAAGTCTGTGCACTTATTTCTACCCTGTCATGTCTTATGACAGAAACTTTAACATGTTTAAATAAGGTGCTGTTGCTGAATTTGTTTTCATGATTGTTTTACTAAAGTTCAGTTGAAACCAGATTTCACAATAAAACAAATTTTTGCATTTATTAATGACATAAACATGTCTAATGCAGATCTCTGATAACATGGAAAACTGTCTGAAAGACCCAATTGTTCTGAAACTCATGTTTTGCTCCTACTTCAGGGGTCTTTGTTGGAACTTGGGGGGCTTTAGTAAGGATGACACACAATAAAATTATCTGATAGTTAATGTTCCGAATACTACATAAAGTGGGATACCTGTATTGGGATCACACAAACCAGTGATTTTTTAAAATCAAATATACTGAAATTCTGGGACCTTGTAACATTTAAAACTTCATGTTTAAGATCAAAATGGTAAATGGAGCTTATTTACTGTATATAGTGCTTTCTAGCCCCCTGTGAGGAGCCCCAAAGCGCTTTACAATACCAGCCATCCACCCATTCATACACACATTCATACACCGGTAGTGGTAGCCTGCCTTGCAAGGCGCCATCCAGATCTACCGGGAGCAACTCGGGTGAAGTGTCTTGCCCAGGGACACAACGACACATGGTGGGCGGACGCAGGATTCGAACCTCCAACCTTCTGATCGGGGGTCGACTGCCATTACCACTGTGCCACGGCCGCCCATCAACTTCCACCCAATATACAGAAAATGTTTTGTGACAGAGAGGGTGGTTATAATTTAAGAGGTGAAGGACATTTTAAAAAACAATGTATTAGAACAACCAGGAAGAGTTTTTGTTTGTCGGTGTGTGGAGTAAATATGGAATGGATTGAATGATGAATTTAAAAAAGTACAAATATAAACCAGCTTAAAAAACGATTTAAAAAGGAACTTCTTGCAAAATACGCTCTATAAGATGAGTGTTTTAAAGCTGGGGTATGTAAGATTGTAATGTAGTCTACTGTAACTTTTCAAACAATATATTTTTAACATATTTCTTCACTCTGTCACTATCTACTGACAAACTGATGTTAGACAAAGTAATCTCTGAAAAAAACTATAGTCCCCTTGCTTCTCTATCAGCATTTATAAAAACACTAAAAACACAGAGTGACCAGGACAATGACAGCCAATAAAAACAGAGTTTGTAACCAGCCAATTAAAAACAGAGCTTGAATTTGAATCAGCCAATAAAAACAGAGCTTGAATTTGAATCTCAGCAGAGCCTCCCCCTCAGAGCCATATATGGCTCTGAGGGGAGGGAGCAGAATGATTTCACCTGCTGGAAATTTTTCTAAGTCCCAGGGTACTGCAGAAACTACAGAGTATAGCTTTAAAGTATAAATGCAATTGATGATCTAGTGTTTAGATACAGTAATTGTTTATCTATATGTAAAGTGGAAACAAGTTGTCTCATTTTGGTATTTTGACAGTTAATTGATTATAAATTGACGAGTATGAAAGGGGCAGGACATTATAAGATACAGGTAGTCCCCGACTTACGAGCGAGTTCCGTCTCTAGGGGGCGCTCGTATGTCAAAAATTCGTAAGTAGGATCACATAGTAAAAAAAAATTTTATATATATATTTTTTTAAATAAATGAATACATGTACAGTACTGGACAGTCACCAAGCACTTAGCCTATCCTAACACAGTTTTTAAAGATGAAGGAATGAGTTGAATTGTCTCCCTTTCACATAAAGGGAGTAGCTCCCTTTATGGGAATGGAGCCTGCAGGGAGGAGGGAGACAATTCAACTGACTCCTTCATCTTTAAAAACTGTGTTAGGATAGGCTAAGTGCTTGGTGACTGTACAGTACTGTAAATTTATCTATTTATTAAAAATATACAGTACTGTATATACAGTATTTTTATTTTTTTTATTTTTTTATTTATAAATAGATAAATGTACAGTACTGTACAGTCACCAAGCACTTAGCCTATCCTAACACAGTTAAAGCTCCACTGACATCATCTTTTAACTTTCCATAAAATGGCACAACATATATATATATATATATTAAGATTGACCTCTGATCGTTTTTGCTAAAACAATGTTAAATTAATTAAAATTCCTCTCAAAAATAGTTTAAAATTAGCGCCTTTTTTTTAAAATGATAAATATGGATTTTCCCGTCGCGCGATTATGACGTCAGACACAGACGAAGATGCAAACGCATCCGTCCGATTTAGCCATTTAAAACTTTATGTTTCAGAGAAGCCAAAGTTATTTCGAGTAAACAGCAGGTTATAATTTTTTTTCAGTTCTTGGCATAAACCAACACAGACATGTTCCCGTTTTTAGTGTTTTACATGCTTTATATTAGTAGCTGTATTATGATGCGAAGCCACGGAGCTCCCAGGCGGGAGCTGAAACAGCTGCCGTAATCAGAGCGCCCAACCCGGCATGAAAAAGAAAAACACACCGCTGGCTGAAGCCCTGAGCTCGATGGAATGTCCGGCGTAAAACTAACTTGACCGCGGTTTAATGTGACGCAGATGTGTTTATATAGCTCTGCAAACATTGAACGTTGTTGTCTTGCGGTGTTGAGTGTAAAATATTTCCGTGACACAACGCACATGTTACGATGAAAAGTCGGCTAGCTGCTAGCATGCACTCACCAGTGTTGTCCGATCTTGCGACAGGAACAAGCGTCCAGCTCCATGTAAACAATCCATCTTGCGACAGAAACAAGCGTCCAGCTCCATGTAAACAATCCATCTTGCGAAAGAAACAAGCGTCCAGCTCCATGTAAACAATCCATGAACAAACGACCCGCTCTTTCAAAACGATGTCAAAACAAACCCAACAGAGTACTCAGTCAGCCCCTCACGCTTGTAGCTGCCTGCAAACTATGAACTGGATTTCCTGAATGTGAGGCGGGTCTTGTTACTCTGGGTTCATGAGACACGCCTCCGTTCAGGAAATCCATTCCATAGTTTGAAGCCAACGTGCATCATGGGTTGGATCGATACGTAAACAAGGCTGGTATCGGTATGTGCCATGAGCATGGTTCCGCTTCTGCTCGGAGGGCGGGCCAGGGTCCATCTTACACGGGCACGGGCCCGTGTGTAGAACCGCCACAGACTTTGGCTTCTCTGAAGACAAACCGCTAAAATATAAAGTTTTAAATGGCTAAATTGGACGGATGCGTTTGCATCTTCGTCCATTGTATCAATGTGCGCAGTTGACGCGAGTCTGTGTCTGACGTCATAATCGCGCGACGGGAAAATCCGTATTTATCATGTAAAAAAGGCGCTAATTTTAAACTATTTTTGAGAGGAATTTTAATTAATTTAACATTGTTTTAGCAAAAACGATCAGAGGTCAATCTTAATATATATATATGTTGTGCCATTTTATGGAAAGTTAAAAGATGATGTCAGTGGAGCTTTAAGGAGTCAGTTGAATTGTCTCCTTCCTCCCTGCAGGCTCCATTCCCTTATGTGAAAGGGAGACAATTCAACTCATTCCTTCATCTTTAAAAACTGTGTTAGGATAGGCCAAGTGCTTGGTGACTGTCCAGTACTGTACATGTATTCATTTATAAAAAAGTAATTAAAAATATATATATATATTTTTAATGAGATGCATACTCGTAAGTCCGGGACCTCGTAAGTAAGAGCACTCGTAAGTCGGGGACTACCTGTATTGTTATCTTCTACCTGCTCCTTTTCGAACAGAAAACATAAAATTTGCATGTCACTTGGGCATAATTATTTGTATTAACTTTTACTTTTTTAGTTATTTTCTTTCTTTTTCTTTCTTGATTGTCTTTTCTGTCTGTTCGAAATAAAATAAAAATACATTTTAAGACAAACGAAAAGACAAGATTCATGTAAAGATTTTTAAAAAGCTTTTGTTTAATTAAAACCCTGAACCCTTCAGGCCTGTGTGAGTTCTGTTTAATTATGGACAAATTCATTAAGTATCCTACTTACAAGCCCAAAACCAGAAAAGTTGGCACGTTGTGGAAATCGCAAATAAAAACAGAATACAATGGCCCTCATGCACGAAAATGTTCTTATTCTTATCCTATATGTCTCCTGCTTTTGTTCGTACGAAGCGTTCGTACGAACATGCCACGTCAGAACCAACAAACTCTTCTATCCACAGGAAAAGCGTGTAAACGGGCTGCTTAAAGGTGATGAATTCCACCTGTTCTACTCACCTGCGCGTGCTCGCGTGAGGGTAATTTACATAATTCCCACCCCTCAAAACACCATATAAGGCCACGCTTCCTGCCTTCTGACAGCAGGAAGTGTCCATTCATTCAAACTCAAGAAGTAAAAGGAGGAACTTCACGCGTTCGGAGATCTGCTCTCAGTGGCGCTGTGGCTACCCCCCCCCCCCCCCGCAGGTGTCGGATGGTCAAATATCTCTAATTTTAGTGTACTGTGTTACATTATAGTTTCACTTATTCAGAAGAGCGCACCGCTACCCCCACCCCCCACCCCCCGCAAGTGTCGGATGTGTTTTTGAACAGAAGCATTTTAAAATGTCTCGAAACTACAGTTAACTTCATATTAATATTGTAGTGCATATGCTGTGTGTCCCGTGGGTCGTACAGTATCAGAAATCAAGAATAAATGGTTTGATCTGAAAATGGCTTCAAACAAACGTCTCGCCGCAGCACGGACAGGAGGTGGTCAGTCTGACTGCAAGACGCGCGATGATCCACACTCAGAACACAGATGACAGTGCGCCCGCAGTCAACAGGCAGCTTAAATAAAACATGACATGAAACGACTGAATAAGCTGGTTTCGCTTTTTCTCTGCGGTGCTGTGTGTGTGTGTGTGTGTGTGTGTGTGTGTGTGTGTGTGTGTGTGTGTGTCGACAGTGGCGCGCATGGTTGCGCGAGGCGCGTTGCGTGGCACAGGTGGTCGACATGAGTGGCGGGGGGGGGCGCGTGGCGTGGTTGCGTGGGGCGCGTTGCGTGGCACAGGTGGTCGACATGAGTGGCGCAGGGGGTGGAGTGGGGGGGGGGGTTGAAGCCGCTTTAATTAAACCAATGTGGTTGCATTTAATTGTTTTTAAACTCTAAATATTTTCTAAATAACGAAATATGAAGTTATTCGTGGAGAAGATCCGTCTGGATGACAGCAGACTGACGCTCCTAAAATATACGACAGGTCTGGACCACTCGTAAATTTTGTTCGTATCTGAATAAATTCGTAGGATACGAAAACAGTGTTGGATGCCACAAATGATCCTTAATCACTCGTACGAACAGTTTAAGCACATATCTGTGCGTACGAACGGTTTGTGCATGAGGCCCAATGACTTGCAAATCTTATTCAACCTATATTCAATTGAACACACTGCAAAGACCACATACTTAACGTTCGAACTGGTAAACTTTGTTATTTTTTGCAATTATTAGCTCATTTGGAATTTGATGCCTGCAACATGTTTCAAAAAAGCTGGCACAAGTGACAAAGAAGACAGAGAAATTTGAGGAATGCTCATCAAACACTTATTTGGAATATCCCACAGGTGAACATGCAAATTGGGAACAGGTGGGTGCCATGATTGGGTATAAAAGCAGCTTCCTTGACATGCTCAGTCATCCACATAGAAGGATGGGGCGAGGGTCACCACTCTGTGAACAAATGCGTGGGCAAATTGTCGAACAGTTCAAGAACAACTTTTCTCAACGAGCTATTGCAAGGAATTTAGGAATTTCACCATCTACGGTCCGTAATATCATCAAAAGGTTCAGAGAATCTGGAGAAATCACTACACGTAAGGGGCAAGGCCGAAAACCAACATTGAATGCCCGTGACCTTCGATCCCTCAGGCGGTACTGCATCAAAAACCGACATCAGTGTGTAAAAGATATCACCACATGGGCTCAGGAATACTTCAGAAAACCACTGTCAGTAACTACAGTTCGTCGCTACATCTGTAAGTGCAAGTTAAAGCTCTACTATGCAAAGCAAAAGCCATTCATCAACAAGATCCAGAAACGCCGCCGGCTTTGCTGGGCCCGAGCTCATCTGAGATGGACTGATGCAAAGTGGAAAAGTGTTCTGTGGTCTGATGAGTCCACATTTCAAATTGTCTTTGGAAACTGTGGACGTCGTGTCTTACGGACCAAAGAGGAAAAGAACCATCAGGACTGTTATAGGCGCAAAGTTCAAAAGCCAGCATCTGTGATGGTATGGGGGTGCATTAGTGCCCAAGGCATGGGTAACTTACACATCTGTGAAGGCACCATTAATGCTGAAAGGTACATACAGGTTTTGGAGCAACATATGCTGCCATCCAAGCGACGTCTTTTTCATGGACGCCCCAGCTTATTTCAGCAAGACAATGCCAAGCCACATTCTGCACGTGTTACAACAGCGTGGCTTCGTAGCAAAAGAGTGCGGGTCCTCCCCTGGCCTGCCTGCAGTCCAGACCTGTCCCCCATTGAAAATGTGTGGCGCATTATGAAACGTAAAATACGACAACGGAGACCCCGGACTGTTGAACAACTTAAGCTGTACATCAAGCAAGAATGGGGAAGAATTCCACCTGAAAAGCTTCAAAAATTGGTCTCCTCAGTTCCCAAACGTTTACTGAGTGTTGTTAAAAGGAAAGGCGATGTAACACAGTGGTAAATATGTCCCTGTGCCAACTTTTTTGCAATGTGTTGCTGCCATTGAATTCTAAGTTAATGGTTATTTGCAAAACAAAATAAAGTTTCTCCGTTCGAACATTAAATATATTGTCTTTGCATTCTATTCAGTTGAATATGGGTTGAAAAAGATTTGCAAGTCATTGTATTCTGTTTTTATTTGCGATTTGCACAACGTGCCAACTTTTCCGGTTTTGGGCTTGTACTACTGAACTAAAGAATAAAGTCAAACTGAGCAAAAAATTAGACCAGTTTGTTGGATGTGTAATAAAAATATGTACAGTATTTGCACATATCAATATGTCCAAGTAGAGATCCATGTAAGATTAACATAAACATTAAAATGAAATAGAACTTTATTGATCCCACAATAAATTGTGTCAGAGTTTCAATACACAAGGAATCACAAGTTATAAACACATAACAAAAAAAAAGACAGAATATAAAAATATACAGTACCAACAATTAAAGGTTCAGTATGCAGTTTCTGTAGAACTGCAGCAGTTAGAAATATTTTCAACAGGCAAAGCATTCTGATCCCTCCCCCTCAGAGCCATATGTGGCTCTGCCCCCTTGTGGTCTGTTGAATTTCAAATTCAAGCTCTGTTTTTATTGGCTGATTCAAATTCAAGCTCTGTTTTTATTGGCTGGTTACAAACTCTGTTTTTATTGGCTGGAAAATGGCGGGTCACCTTTTCTTTTTAGAAATGCTTATTTACCACCTGGAGAAGCAAGGGGACAATTTTTTTTTTTTTAAAAATTCAGAGATTACCTGGCTAACATCAGTCTGTCAGGAGGTAGTGACAGAGTGAAGAAATATGTTCATAAAAAAAGCTACATACTGCAGCTTTAAGGTCTAAAACAGGTCAGGTGCAGACAGAAACAAAGTGTTTATTGTTGTGCATGGTTACTTTTTATTGTCTTATGTGTACAAAGTATTTACAAAAGGGAATAAAATGCCAATGTGCCAGTATTCAAAGCCTGCAGGGTTTTAAGGTTAGAAATAAAAAGGCAGCGATGGCACGTAAGGTCTAAGGAAGCTACCGTAGTTCCAAAGTTCCAAGGTCAACAACATTTGTATTTTACAACGGAGCTTTAGGGCTAAGAAAAAAAAATTAAAAGCCATAAATTATTAGAATAAAGTCTTAATATTACGAGAATAAAGTTGTACGACTTTTTTTTTTTTTTGCAGCTCTCGTTTTTTCTTCCATGAGTCGGGTCCAAAAAGCGACCTGTCAATCAATCCAGTAGGCGTGTCAGCAAATGACCAATCCAAAGCTAAATGCTCCTTAACCGCAGAACTGCTGCAGCCCATCAGAGCAAGTCAAAGTCCTGCTACTGATCTGATGCAGAAGTGCTAACAGATCTCCTTATTTGTAAAACCAATACCAAAGCATAACTTGACAAAATGCTCATCATTCTTTATTTTACCACAGTTAAAATGCAGTAAATCCTACTTTATCGTGCTGGAGTTCGGATAATATGACTCATTTAGCTTCGGATTGGTCATTTGCTGACACGCCTACTAGATTGATTGACAGGTCATGTTGTGGATCTGACTCGTGGAGAAAAACGACACTAGGCAAAAAATAGGTATTGTACAACTTTATTCTCGTACTATTAAGACTTTATTTGACTTTATTCTCTTAATTTTATGGCTTTCATTATCGTGGCCCTAAAGCTCTGTCATAGTATTTGGTCCTTGGAACATGTAGTGAAAATGTAATAGTTTCAAAGCTAATACCCAGTTGATTTCAAAGCTAATACCCAGCAAAAACTGCAGAAATTCTGTTACAGCTTTTTTTTTAGTGTTCCACCCTGAGCTTATCAATCCTGTCCCCCAACCCCCACCCCCTATGAAAACATTCTAGGTTCGCCCCTGTCACTGAACTGTCATGGCGGCTCAGGTTCGTACTGTGATCTCAAGCCAATGGCTGGCAAACGCTGTCAAAACTAATCTCGTGGGTCCAAAACTTCGCATTCTGGACAGCTCCTGGTACCTTCCCATAGCTAACCGGAACCCCAGAGCTGAGTTTGATCAGAAACACATCCCGGGCGCCTCGTTCTTCGACATAGATGAATGCTGCGACCAAAGCTCCAAGTTTGACCACATGCTGCCGAGCTCCCACTTTTTCTCTCAGGTCGTCGGAGATCTCGGCATCGACAACGAGACGCACGTCGTCGTGTACGACACGAGCAGCGCGGGCTCGTTCAGCGCCCCCCGGGTGTGGTGGATGTTCCGGGTGTTCGGCCACGACTCGGTGTCGGTGCTGGACGGAGGCATGAAGAACTGGGAGGCTGACGGACACCCGGTGAGCTCCCAGTACAAGAAGCCGGAGAAGAGAGAGTTCCGAGCGACCCTGAACGCATCATGGGTGAAGACCTACGAAGACGTCCTGGAGAACATCAAGACCAAGAAAGTCCAGGTGGTGGACGGAAGGTCTGCTGGCAGGTTCAAGGGCACTGATCCAGAACCCAGAGAGGGTGAGCAGAGCCACTGTTGAACCCAGATGTTGACATACTCAGTATAAAAACAATTACAAATCCTATTTTTATTTTACAAAAAAGAGCAGTAATAATTACCAGAAAAAATTATATATATCCATCAAACATATTGTTTTATAAACTAAAAAATATTGAAGTTTCATAGCATTTTGCTATTTATGTATAGGGCTCATAAAAAGATATTGCCTGTAAATATACAAGTAAATTTTCTTAAAAGGTAGAGTACTTATTTTCGACAGAAATATTTGTGAAACCAAGTTTTCGTACCAGTTTGAAGGAGCGGTGTACAATAATTCAGGGAATAAGATTGTGGAATAAAGGTCTGGAAGAAAATGTTAAAACAGCCAGATCTCAGTATATATTTAAGAGATTGTTAAAAGTGATTTTTTTGAATGAATATGGAAAACTAGCATAAGAATCTCTATTTGAATCGTTGTTTGAGTTGATGTAGTTATAACTTTGTTCTTTGGTAAATTATTGTTGTGAGTATATTTGGGTAAAAAAGGGCAGAGATCATAAGATTATTCTTCATCTGCTGCCTTTCATTTTATTTTGAATGTATTTTTTTTGTTGACTTGATTTTAATGAAATGAATAAATAAAATAAAAAAATAAAAAAATGAAAAGACAACTGTCTGACATTAAAATAGACTAAACCTGTTCTTTTTAGGTCAGTTAGGATTAACAATAATATTTATATTTGCTAAAATGCACGAATAACGAGATAAAATTACATTTTCCTTTTTTTCTTTCTCTCATTTCTGTTTATTTAAGTCTGATGAGTTCCCTATCGTCATGCTGCCAGATGAACCTTGGATCAGAAACCTTTGCTTTGCCCTGATCTAAAACAGAAAACTTTAACTGTTAAACATTGATCAGATGACCTTCAACCAGGACATGTGATTGGTCTTCATGTTGTTTGACCAACAACATGAACGTCAACCAACAGCAAGACCCACTGTTGCAAATCCCTCGTGACATGTTTCCATCCACCACCTGCTTTTCTTTTCCTCTTTTGTGATCTGTTGTTGAACCCGGTACTAAACCTCTGAACCCTCACTGTTATACCGCTCTCACTCATGTTCACACACAAATATTCGGTCTCACTTCTATTGACCTTCATTCCTCTTCTCTCCAGAGCATACCTCCACTGCACTCTTTTTCGTCTGTTCCTTTCTGAACTTGGAGGAGGGATTTTGGAGTCAGAATGCTTTAATATAAAGAAGCCCTTTTAGCAACAATTATCCTTCCAAGCATAGAGACATCTTCAACATCTTTTTTTTTTGGCAAAACGTACCAGGACTGTTCAAAACTACCATCATAAATCTTGTGATTTCCTGTGAGATAGAAAACAGACAAGACAGTGGAAGGACAACAAACTACTGTAATAAACAGAGCACAGGAGCTCCTCAGAGATGTGTGTTTAGTCCTTTGATCATTCCTCTGTGAAATGGATAGATGTTATGGAACAGTTAGCAAAATCTGTTTCATCAACAACTAATAATCCAGTGCATATGTTACCTGTGAATTGTGTCAAGGTACAGTAGTGTGTTGGTGAATAAGGACATGACGTCTATACAGATATACTGTCCTGCTGGTTATCTTTGCTGGTCCTGCTGTCCAGGACTTTGAGGCCCACCAGGTCCGGGTCGACAGATCGGCATCTGCGGCCAGTTTCTTGGATCTGTTGTGGGACTGACCTTTGCGGGAGATCCTTCCTGCCCACAGCCATCAGTATCTACAACTCTTTAAAGAAACCAGGATGATGAGTTACAACATTTAATTTGCCTTTGGGATTAATAAAGTATTATTGTATTGAATACCCAAAATCAGACTAATGCAGTAAAGATCTCCAAACTGTATTATTTTTCTTTAAAATGTTCTCGCCACTTCCTCTTGTCTCACGTTCTCAGATATCCTGCCTGGACATTTCCCCGGAGCCATCAACATGCCGTTCACGACGTTCCTGGATCCCTCTGGGAAACATCTCGGAACTGAGGACCTGGCCAAGCTTTTCAAGGATGCCGGGGTGGACCTGACACGTCCTCTCTGGACTTCCTGTGGTTCTGGAGTGACTGCGTGTCACATCATCCTGGCTGCTCATCGGCTCGGGCACCCCGGTGTTGCTCTTTACGATGGTTCCTGGGTTGAATGGTTTCAAAGGGCATCCCCAGAAAACATCATTTCAGAGGGAGAGGGAAAGAAGATATAAATGAGAGGAACAGCATTTAAAGAGTGAGCAGTGTATTTTCTACAAATAAAAGACAATAGTTAAAAAGATTAGCCTTAACCTGAGGTTTTTGTTTTTATTTATATGAACGTTATACATGTTGTGATTAACTCAGCAGGGACAGGTGCACTTCAGGTGTCATAAACTATTTCTAATTTCCGTCTGCACTATACAAAAATAACTTCCCATCATAGCTGCATTTATTTAAAAGATTCTTAGTTTTTCATTTTCTGGAACAGTTTTACAATGTTACAAATAATTAGCCAGTTTTGGGTTAACTGAGGTGGATTAGTTGTGGTGGCCATCTTTAATTGTGTTGACTCCAAATGCTAGTGAGTTGTAGCTGTTCAGCCAATACCGGCAATTACTTTATGAAGATTTTATTAAAATATGTTCTCTGGTTGATAAGATATATTTCTAACGTAACATAAAACACACACACAGACACACTCACAACATTTTTATGGCCTGCCATTCATGTTGGTGTTTAATAAGTACATTGAGGATGTACCTTAAGAGCAACATATTTATGACTTTATTTTCTGTTTCTCTTTTGGCTTTGTGCAAATCCAGATTAAAACAGGCGTATCATTATTAGCAGCAGTGTGTTGATTGTTTTTAACTAACGCTGAATCATTTAAGAATAATTATGTGAAAAAGAAAATAGCCTTGATCTGTGGATCTATTTCAATCTGCTAGTTTTTTTTTTTAGCTTATTTTTGTTATTAAACTAATACATTAGAAAATACATATTTTATTAAACAATATAGGTGGTGTTTGGTAAAAGTTGAGTCATTTAGATATTTCCCCCTTTTTTACAGTACAATACGGTATACTTTTCAAGTCACAATAAAACTGGCACTCATCATCCTTGCATATATTTCTGTTAAAATAGTTTAATTATTGTTATTTAAAAAAATGCACAAGCTTGTTTGTAAATAAAGCATGACATAGTATGCAGAACGATGAGCTGATGGAAAGCAATTATAAAAGGTAAGTTTGTGGTGAAATGGTTCCAAAGTTTTGTGAAAATTGTTCGATAAAATGATTATTGACTAGCAACAGATGCACTTGTTGCTAAAGTGTAACATTGAACAACTTTACAAGCCAGAGAACGCCAGCGTTGTACTTCTGATTTTAAATAAAAGTAATTTTAAGATGTTGTGCTCTGTTTCTTCACATTTTTAATTAAGTTGCCATAATGTTTGAGTTGTACATAGGAGATAAGTTGGAAATCTATAAAATATCAGTATTACTTCACATATAATTTCTCTGGGGACTATGTTTATAATAGTCAAACAGCCTTATGAAAATCAGCTAAATTCAAAAGGATTTTATCAAAATAAAATTACATTAAAAAGTATTGAATACATATCCTTGGAAATGCTGTGTCCTCTTTCTCACTCCCTGTGGTGCTTTATTTTTTTCAAACATTTTATTTTTTTGTAAAATGTGTAATATCTCGTCACTGTTAAATTTCCCTCCGCACATCCCGTCAACAAAGATGGCCGCTCATTCGTGACGTATGCCGAGGGCTGTCCTGTTCACTGCCTGAAGGCCCTCACGAAACAAACAAATTGGGGTCCTTTCCTTTTATCCTGAAGGCTAGCAGCTAGCGTAATGGTGTTCAGAGTCAAGCTGTTTTAAATAATCTTAAATCCCCCACCCCAAAAAAGATACATCTCTCTAACATTGATAATCTCAGATATAAAAACAGGAAGAACTTTTGTTCGTTTTTACGACCTAACTGATTTTGTTTTTTAACGTCGACGGTGTTTTTTTTTTGTCACCAGTCGCTGTCTGAGCGGAGCTAACGCTAGCCGACAAGCTTTCCCTGACAACATCATAATCCTCTTTGCGGTATTTATTAGCCCAAAAATACATTTGGTGAGTTTAAGTTTAATATATGATTTAAACACAGCTGCAATACGTCCTTTAGTGCATTGTTTTTTCTGGCGGTTTCTGTTCTGTATGGAGCAAAGAAGCTAACTCGGCTAAATCATTGATGATTTCTGACTGTCTGGCAATGCTAGCAGTTTAACCAATCTGTACAACTGAGCCAGTAGAAGTAAGCTTGGCCATGTGTTTAATTTGTGTACAACTAGATAAAAATGGCTCAGTTTTGGTTTGTTTTTCCACAGGGAGGCGTTGATGAGCAGTAATGTCTGGTATTGCTCTTAGCAGACTGTCTCAGGAGCGCAAAGCCTGGAGGAAAGACCATCCTTTTGTGAGCACGTGTATCATATCAGCACTGTGTCCTGCTACACAGACATGATGATAAAATTTCCACCATAGTACCGAGTGGCACCTGACGACTTGTGTTTGTAATCCTTGCAGGGTTTTGTTGCTGTACCTACCAAGAATCCAGATGGAACCATGAATCTGATGAACTGGGAGTGTGCCATTCCTGGGAAGAAAGGAGTAGGTCACCATCTAGTACACTGGATCCCAAAGCTGGTGTTGGGACCTCTGTTATGAACACCAAGTCAGGGCTCATGAGATGCTCTCCAGAATTTTTTTATTAAATTTATTTATTTATTAAATTTATTCATTTTTAAATATAACACACACACACACACAAAAAAATCACAAATGTGACAATACAATATCAGAAATAAAATGAAGGGTGGCAGAATGAAGAGAAAATCTTATATCTGCCCCCTTTTTCTAACAGTCAGTTCAAAAAAAGAATAGAAAATAACTCATAATTATCGAATTACAAAATGACACGCAAAAAACTAATGCATATACAGTATATTTCTGTAATAATTTGGTTTTGATTAAATTCTTAAATTTAAATAATGATGTGGCATTTTTAACAATAGTAACAGCCAATAGCATATATTTTTTATTTTATAAAGTAAAAAATTGATTAGTGATCACATGCCTTTTTTTTATTTTAAGTTTTTCCTTCAGCTTTGAAACACCTGATCCAGATCCTTTTCTTTTTAGTAGAGCTCCTTTTTGCCTTAAATG
This sequence comes from Garcialebias charrua, assembly GCA_038048925.1. Lineage (NCBI taxonomy): Eukaryota > Metazoa > Chordata > Actinopteri > Cyprinodontiformes > Rivulidae > Garcialebias > Garcialebias charrua. Next base: position 27,484 of record JBBPBX010002613.1, read on the forward strand.
TTACAACAGACAAAACATTATGAATAAAAAGATGAAAATAGTAAATTCAAATTATTATGCTCTTGTTTAACATTTGCACATTTCAGCCATGAATAGGAAGGGTCACAAGTCAATCCTCTGATATTTTGTGGGTTGTATAAATTAAAAAGGTTTAGGAGAAACTGATCTAGCACCACTATTCTGGTTTCAAATTATGCCAAAGTAGTTTTTATTGTGAAACATAGAGGCAAAGTGTACTGATAACAATGTAAAGCTCCTTAAAAGCTTTCATTTAGTAAACAACTACGTACCTTGTGAATCTGATTTTTATTTTTTTTTACTTTGAATTTCACGCAAAAGTTTTGGCTCCCGTTAACCAAACATTAAAAAAAATTCTGGTATTTTGAGCCAATTTCTAGTAAATATTTATACTTGGACATTAAAACAACTAATAATGGTCAATCATGTCATCTGGACAATTTCTTTTTTGTGGAAGAAACTGTCCAGATGACCTGATTAACCATTATTGGATTTTGTACCTGGATGATTGCGCATGAACTTTGATAAAACAACTGTATTGTGTTCGTTGACTAAAACAATTTAACTTCAGTTCTAGGAAAGTACATAGTTTTGTAAAAATAAAAGTGCATTAGTATTTTAAGTTAAAGGTTGAATACTATTTGTATATAGGTAGCAATATGTGCTTTTTAAACGTTTCCTATCGTTGGGTAAAACTTTATTTATTAGTAAGTCTTTACTGTCTGAAAATTTTAAGTCAAAGAAAGTCATGAGCAGTTCTTTTATGTATCTACAAATGCAAAAAATACAAAGTTTTAATCAAATAACCAGCCAGGTCAATCAGTGATGGCTGATAGTTTTATTATTTCACTTATTCTTTTGGCTTACGGTAATTTGCTTAAGCATTTGCTGATTATTATTATTATTAAATTATTTGTTTTTAGACTCTATAACAAGTGAGCATCAGCATTGGAAAAACGCTCTGCTTTTGAATAATGTATGTACTCAGAGTTCTCTCTGTTTTCCCTTTCATTCATCAGACCTTATGGGAGGGGGGCCTGTATAAACTCAGAATGCTGTTTAAAGATGACTACCCTTCCTCTCCGCCCAAATGTGAGTACCGGTATTGCTCGTTTATTTCAAAGGCTATGAAGCTTTCTGTTCAGAACAGAAGCAGGGTTTTCAAATGTCATCAAGAAACTTGACAATTGCAGATGTTTCTAAACACTATACTATCCAATATACTGTACATGTCATTGTTGATTTTTTAACTGTATCTACTCAACCGATGTCTGTCTGTTTTTTTATATATATATATATATATATATATATATAGGTAATGCCTATATAAGTCTGTCTTATCCTGATGGTTTTGTACAGTCAACATCTATTTATTCTAATTGTAGTTTTCTTTATTTTCTTTTTTTGATAAATGCAAAAGCTTATTGTCAATCACCATGTGACGTTTGCTGCTGACCACTTGACCAGGTCACCCTTGTAAAAGGGATCTCAATCTCAACGGGCTCTACCTGGTAAAATAAAGGTGATTGATTGGTTTTGAGAAAATCATCATTACGGTAATATGCTCTCAAAACGTCTCTGTCATGTTTAGAATAGAATAGAATAGAATATATCTTTATTGGCATATTTGCACCAAGGTACAAAGTTTTGCAATTGGCGCACGCACCATCCGAAGAGGGACATATGCACGGAAGCCGCAGCAGTAATTAAACCGCGCCGCCAACAATCAGATATGGAAAAAGGAACATACAGTCGGATAATCATTGGTATTCAAAAAAGAATCTATCACATTTTGTCTTAGGACACTCTATGATAAAGTCGAAAAAACTCTACCAGCTTCAGCACGGATAAAGACAAAGACATGTTGCATTTGATGGCAAGCAGGGAGATAGTCCGTGAGTAATCATTTCAGATAAGCACAGTCTGCAGATGGCCTCAGCTCGGCTCCATCTGAATGCACACAGAGACCTCTGGGGGGAGGGGGGGCAGCGACAGTTTTCAACAGCTTTCGACTCCAGGAGAAGTTTCCAGTCTGCCTCTTTTCAAGGTTGCTCTGAGTTTAGCTTTAACCTTCGCTGTTGAATTATAAAATATCACTTTTGAAATCTCCATATTGCTGTTTATATAAATATATTTACTGTGAATGTTTGCATCACCATATGTGGTTTATGGGAAATAAAACAATTTTAAGACTGTTCAGAGGTTTTAGAATTGACATGGGAAAGTGTAAAATATTAGTTTCTCTGTGAAGTCCTTGTGTTGCGGTGCTTTTAATCTTTAAGGTGTATCACATGCATGTCTGATCCTTTGTATCTGTGCATAGATACAGGGTGTCTTTTTGAATCAAAATGTGAATCATTCTACCGTAAAAATTTAGATCTGTTAGTAATTACAGTTGGTGATTATTGACGTTGGCAGATACATGCAAGGAAAAGAAACCTGCACTTTTCCTGTAGAATTGCACAAGTTTTCCCAGACTGCTCTCACAGGTCCTCTTGTGTTTTAGAGACATTGTGTGATTCAATTATTGATGACTAGGTAATGATGTATTTCTATCATACCTACATACAAACTGGATTCCAAAAAAGTTGGGACACTAAACAAATTGTGAATAAAAACTGAATGCAATGATATGGAGGTGGCAAAAGTCAATATTTTATTTGTAATAGAACATAGATGACAGATCAAAAGTTTAATCTGAGTAAATGTAACATTTTAAAGGAAAAATATGTTGATTCAAAATTTCACAGTGTCAACAAATCCCAAAAAAGTTGGGACAAGTAGCAATAAGTGGCTGGAAAAAGGAAATTGAGCATATAACGAACAGCTGGAAGACCAATTAACACTAATTAGGTCAATTGACAACATGATTGGGTATAAAAAGAGCTTCTCAGAGTGTCAGTGTCTCTCAGAAGCCAAGATGGTAAGAGGATCACCAATTCCACCATTGTTGCGCAGAAAGATAGTGCAGCAATACCAGAATGGTGTTACCCAGCGTAAAATAGCAAAGACTTTTAAGTTATCATCATCAACCGTGCATAACATCATCAAAAGATTCAGAGAATCTGGAACAATCGCTGTGCGTAAGGGTCAAGGCTGTAAAACTCTACTGGATGCTCGTGATCTCCGGGCCCTTAAACATCACTGCACCTCAAACAGGAATGCCACTCTCAAGGATTACTTCCAGAATGCCACTCTCAAGGAAATAACGGAATGGGCTCAGGATTACTTCCAGAAAGCATTGTCAGTGAACACAATCCACCGTGCCATCTGCCGTTGCCAGCTGAAACTCTACAGTGCAAAGAGGAAGCCATTTCTAAGCAAGCTCAGACGTTTGTACTGGGCCAGGGGTAATTTAAAATGGAGTGTGGCAAAATGGAAGACTGTTCTGTGTCAGATGAGTCACGATTTGAAGTTCTTTATGGAACACTGGGACGCCATGTCATCCGGACCAGAGAGGACAAGGATAGCCCAAGTTCAGTGCTCTATTCAGAAGCCTGCATCACTGATGGTATGGGGTTGCATGAGCGCTTGTGGCATGGGCAGCTTGCATGTCTGGAAAGGCACCATTAATGCAGAGAACTATGTTCAGGTTCTAGAACAACATATGCTCCATCTAGACGTCATCTCTTTCAGGGAAGACCCTGCATTTTTCAACAAGATAATGCCAGACCACATTCTGCAGCAATCACAACATCATGGCTACGTAGGAGAAGGATCCGGGTACTGAAATGTCCAGCCTGCAGTCCAGATCTTTCACCTATAGAGAACATTTGGCGCATCATAAAGAGGAAGGTGTGACAAAGAAGGCCCAAGACGATAGAACAGTTAGAGGCCTGTATTAGACATGAATGGGAGAGCATTCCTATTTCAAACTTGAGAAACTGGTCACTCTCCCCAGACGTCTGTTGAGTGTTGTAAGAAGAAGGGGGGATGCCACACAGTGGTAAAAATGGACTTGTCTCAACTTTTATGGGATTTGTTGATGCCATGAAATTTTGAAACAACATATTTTTCCCTTAAAATGATACATTCTCTCAGTTTAAACTTTTGATCTGTGATTTGTGTTCTATTCTGAATAAAATATTAGATGTTGGCACCTCCACATCATTGCATTCAGTTTTTATTCACAATTTGTTTAGTGTCCCAACTTTTTTGGAATCCGGTTTGTAGATTTTTGATACCATGTAGCTTTCTTCAAGGGTTTTATATTGTGACCTTTTATTTTCCTGAATGTTTCCACTCAGGCAAGTTTGAGCCACCTATATTCCACCCGAACGTCTACCCATCAGGCACCGTGTGTTTGTCCATCCTGGAGGAGGACAAAGACTGGAGACCTGCCATCACCATCAAACAGGTCTGACACTTTCTGTCACGTAGTTCAAGGTTCCTGCTGTTAAAACAGTTTGGAACTCATTTATTTTTATTTTTCACATCTAAATAAGTATGGAAAAAGATTTTACTCCTTGTTCCATTTTCAATATCATATGAAATTGAATTTCTAAAAAATTCTCATGTTTTATATTTTTAACAAAATGGACAAAGTCATCATTTAAATTCACACTATAAAACAATTTTTGAAACAAGCTAAGCTAAATAAAAAAAAAAGGCGTTCAATACAAGATCAACTGGACTTTATTTGTTACAGAAAACGTTTCGACCTCTATCCAGAGGGCTTTATCAATTCTATGAGCTCTGGATAGACCTCTGGATAGAGGTTGAAACGTTTTCTGTAACAAATAAAGTCCAGTTGATCTTGTATTGAACGCCTTTTTTTGATTTTATCATGTCCTGGACGACTGAGAATCTTCACCAGCATAAGCTAAGCTAAAATACATGGTTTACAAATGTATGATTTTTGCCATATACATTGAGGAAAATAAGTGTTTGAACACCCTGTGACTTTGCAAGTTCTCCCACTTAGAAATCATGGAGGGGTCACTCACTGAATGTAGCTAGACCTGTCGCGATAAACATAAACCAATTAATCACATGATAAATGAAAACTATCAACCTAATTTTCATTTATCGGCTTTATCGTTTCTTCGTGTCTCTCTTTCTACTGAAGACACTGGATGACAAAAAGGTAAACTCCAGTGCTCTTCACTGACCCGTCCCTTTCTCTTTTCTCTTTAAAATCTCGTCTTGATTTTCTTGATTTTTTTAATTAAAAGCTTTGTGTGACAAATGCTATGTTAAAGAGCTCAAACCACACTGATAATCTGCCATTTTGAGAACCGAAGAGACAACCCGTGACACGTCATGGGGCCTCCCTCCCATTTTTTTTAAGAGACGAGCTGCGCTCCCTCACTGTCCAATCTTCAGTACAGTCTTGTACTGCCATCCGGTGGTTGAAAAAGGTACTACACTCAAAACAAATTAAACATTTCTACTTAAATTTGACAATAATCACTAATTATTGTCAAATTTCAAACGGTATTATCAATACTAGATATATTAGCGATAGGTGAAAAACTGCGAAGTAGGAACGCTATATTTATTGTAGTTTATATATATTTTAAGGCTTTATAAACCCTTCCCAGACTCTTGCAATGTTCTAATCTAAACTCTTAAACCTACAAATTTTAACAACATATGTATATGTACTGTACAGTACTGCAAAGTTTTACTCACCAGCCCTGAAGAGCAGCTGCTTGGTTCTGGTTGGGCTCAGTTTTGGTTCTGCAGACCTACCCTGCAGCATGAAGCCCACCACCCCATCCAGGCTGATGTGCACGTGGATAATTGAGCTTCAGGATTATTTGTAACTTTCCTGCCAGTTCTGTGAGCTTCATAGATAAATGTTACTTCTGGCTTTACGTTGCAAAACTTTCCCTCCATTTCAGCAGAAAGCAGCGGCCGGAATCACTTTTGGCTTCTGGGTAGTGTAGTTTTTTGACATGCATTACAGCAGTGGTCCCCAAACTACGGCCCGCGGGCCGGTTGCGGCCCGCCTCCACATTTGGTCCGGCCCCCAGAACAATACCATAGAGCATTTAGATTTTTTTTCCATGTGTGTATTTGTATTTGATAATAAAGTTGGACTTTTGCAATAAAATGTTCCTTAGTTATGAACTATTTTGAACTATTGTTCCACATTTGATTTATTGTGTTCCACCCTTCTGCGGTCTGTGCCCCTATCTGGCAACCCCCAGAAAAAAATCCTAAACCCGCCCCTGTCAAAGACAGAACGGAATAATGGCAAAAAGATTAGGTAAGAGAAATTTTGATTCAGAATGCAGGGCATTTAAGCTGCAGTGGACAAAGGATTATTTTTTTGTTCAATGCAAAGAAAAGGCTGTCTGTGTCATCTGTCAAGAGGCGGTGGCGGTATTCAAAGAATACAATCTGCGGCGACACTATGAATCCCGTCACAAAGACAAGTATGATAGCTTGCAAGGCCAAATGCGAGCAGACAAACTCTCAAAGCTAAAAAGTGGACTGTTAGCTCAGCAGAATACATTTGCACTTTTGTTAGAGAGGGTTATTTGGTTATTATTTATTTTATTGTGTTATTATTTATTTTATTAATAGTGTTATTATTTATCTCCTGACTTTTGTGCTATGAGGGTTATTTGATTGTGCTTTCTGGAAAACAATACATTTTTACATTTAGGCACTCCTGCAATCATCACACTTTTTCCTGTTACAAACTGAGTCCGGCCCCCCACCAGAGAAGGGAAAAGTTATGTGGCCCTCACAGGAAAAAGTTTGGGGACCCCTGCATTACAGTGTAGGCTTATTGAAAGAAAACTACAAAATGGTGGCGCCTGTCCAAAGTACATTTGGTTTAGTTTCTTGCTATTGTTTGCTAGCTCCATAGACGAGCGTCCAATGATTACTTCCTGAGTTTCATCCATCCAGACGATGTATTTTGCTAAAAGTTGTGATTAAATCCTTTGTTTTTTCCATTCTTCATTAGATCCTTTTGGGTATTCAGGAGCTGCTGAACGAGCCCAACATTCAGGACCCGGCACAAGCAGAGGCCTACACAATTTACTGGTGGGTCGACTGGAGAACCTGCCAGACGCCGTCAGCTGAGCCTGCAGTTCAAACGTTCTCATCGTTGTGTTTTTATACGTTTCAGTCAGAACAGGATGGACTACGAGAAGCGGGTCAGAGCTCAAGCCAAGAAGTTTGCCCCCACATAAAAGGGAGAGCTGCCTCCCCCCTCCCACCTCTCCCACCTGAGCAGCCTGAAGGGATGACGGTAACACACAGGAGGCAGGCAGCACCTGAAGGACCACTCCAATAAGATTATTATTTCATATTATAATACTGCTCCACAGACGACAGACGAGACTGGTTTTCTTTATTCTTTTCCAACTAAATTAGAATTATCCATATTTTACCCATCATTAAGACTCATTTCAGAGTTTGTATCGTATAATCCATACCCCGAACAATAAGCAATCACACGTAGTGTGTTGACAGCTGTACAGAGAAGACCACATGTCCAAACCAGTTTGAAGCTCAATCGGCCGGACCTTCCATTCTTTACGGAACAAAGAAACACTGTGGTTTTGTTTCCATGAGCGTGCCTGCAGGCCGATGACGCCGTCACAAAGCACAACGGACGCAGGTTCTGTCTATTATCATCTGAGGTTGAAAAAAAAAAAAAAAACTTGCGTCAAAGACGATTCAGCACTTTGGTTGGGAAGCAGATGGAAACAGCTCTTCATGTGAAGAGGAGTTCGATCTCCCTCTGCTCATCTTCGAAGGTAGATTCGTTCTGACTGTCCGGACAGTACCGAGCCTTCGTTATCCGCGTGTCTTCTTCCAGTGATGCTGTAGGATCATGGGATAATGAACAGAAGGGCCGTCTGAACCCAAACTGCTTCCTCTAACGAACATGTACTGATCCGAGGACCGGTCCAGCTGGCTCGCAGCACAGGACCATCTTAAAACAGCTAAATGAGACGGGTGCACTCGAGCGGTAGGGTGAAGTTTTTGACACTCGGAAGAACAAAATGAACAATTCATGAAGATTTTTTTTTTCATGTTTGTTTCCAGATTAACGTCAAACTATTGAGATTAAAATTCAAATGTATTTAAAGGATAAAGTCAAGCTGGAGGAGCTTTTTATTTCAAGTATAAACTCGGACTGAAGCTTCAGCTCCTAGGAGCTTGAAGTAAGTTACGGGTTGTGAGCGTCTTCAGAAGCAGTATTAATACTTATTACCACATCGTGTTTATTTGCAAAAATTATTAGTCAAACCTTTGTGAAGTATAAAAACATTCATTTATTTACACGAGGCTCAGCTGTCCCAAGATCTTTGCTGTTTTTTTCTCCCCTTTTTTAATGTCAAAATAACTGCTCTTGTCATTTGACTTTATTCTTAGAAATACATTTTAATTTTACAAAACATTTTGACTTCAATCTTGACATTACGACTAATCTCCAAACTACAAATTCAAAAATAAATTATCCAAGTGTCACTAAGACTTGGTCGTACAGCGTACATGAAGGCCGGGGGTTACTTTGTTTTTGGGGTTTTTTTGCTTCTAAATCTGAGTACATGTACATAATATAAATAAGAAAACCGTAGATGTAATGTTTTATATTGTTTTAGCCGCTTGACATTGTGTGTGGTATTGTAACAAAAAACAATCGATGGTCTAAAATTGTGAAATAAAGTCGTATAAAACCAAAGAAGGTGAGAAATTGAGTTGGGATTTCATTACCGTAGTTTCAGATCTTTTTTTTTTTATATTGTGTAAATGTTTCTAAATCTTTCAATATTGACCCTTTTGTACATTTTTCGGCACGTAACTTGTTCTACAACCTTTGTCACATTTCAAATTGTTCAGCTCATTCAGGACATTCCTGCTGTTTTGTATTTGGTTTCTGCTTTTTGATATACAGTATTTAGCTTTGTTGGCCATGTTTTTCTAATTGAAAAAAATGAATGGAGCTCTGCGCATCGTTCAAAACTCTGCGCTGTTCAAACCCTTTTCTTGGTCGGTTCAGCATGTTAAAGCTAAATTTAGCCTCTCTTTTTCCAACTGCTTTTTAGGTATTAGCTACTTTTAGCTGCCCTTCAGACTGACACGGTGATGATAGCTGTCTGGGTGAATCTATATTTTGGATATTACCTGGATTTTCAGGTCTTAAAAATATTCAGTTTTTCGTAACATTTTATTAATCCTTTAATGTGAAACTAACTGCGGGGACACGCCTGATGCATGCTCAATAATCCAGGTAGAAAAATCTAAAAAAGCCAAGTCTGGTCCTCTGGACATTCAAAACACAAAACAAAAAAACTACAAATGTTTCGTCTCTCGTCCGAAAGACTTGAGATGCTGTATTCAGCTCAGTCTTATAAATAGCACCCTCTCACAGTGGATCAACCAGTTGGCTGATGACAGCCGAAACCAGCTGCTCACATGATCAAGGAGGACCATCAGCCTAACGATGGATCGTTAGCACCCTGATGGTTGTTTGCTATTCACAGAGGGCTGAGTGATACTGATGGTACGTCCACACCGAACGGCTTTTCAACGGCAAAAAAGCTCGTCACGCACGCAAGTGGACGCACTGGACCCAGTGGTGTCCAGACCAGAGCGAGAAGCGGCGGGGGAGGGGAGCTAGCAGAGCTTAACTTGCTAAACGTGAAAAGTTCACAATTCAAAACTTACCCGATATCCTGACTTACTCACTGGCACTCCGCCAGGCAAGGTCCTTTTTATTTCTCCTCCATACTTGAACACAGAGTATATGCAGGGTCTTGAAAGTTATTAAAAGTTGATCAATCAATTTAGGTAAAATTAAGGGTCTTGAAAAGTATTAAAAAGTCTTGAAAGCGATATGATGAGGTATTATTTTTTTTGCTGTTATTCTAGCTTTAAATAATTTGACAGCAAAAAGTATGTAAGACTAATTTGTTTTCCTCAACGCAGATGATTCGGAAACCGCTTCGCACAAATTTAGAGTGTCAGGTTGCAACAGCCTTTACGGCTAGGCCTATCTTGTGCGCATGCACGGCTGCTTTATCTCCAAGTTGAGCTTGTGTGTTTGAGTAAGTTGCCGCCAGACCGTGAGAGAACAAAGTCAAAGTCAACTTTATTGTCAGAACTACAATATGTACAGGACATACACAGGATTGAAATTGCGTTTCTCTCAGTCCCTCGGTGCAACAGTAACCATTTAAACACTAAAACACTGAAACATTTAATAAACATAAGCATAAAATAGTAAAAGTGTAACACTGTCCTGAGTTTTTGCATAGTAGTATAAAAGTATGAAAATTTACACCAACACTAAAACACTAAACATTTAATGAACATAAGCATAAAATGAAATAATAAAAGTGTAATACTGTCCTGAGTTTTTGCATAGTAGTATAAAAAGTATATCTATAAAATAAACTGAAGGTTCTAGCATTGACATTTGCAAAGAGTGGCAAAGCAGCATATGAGTTAATGTACACAGTATATGTATGAGGTAGTTGATGTTGGTATAGAGGCAAAGTGGCTGGAGATGCCTGATTTTCAAGAATGGCTGAGGCCTGTCGCCGAGAATAACCGTGTTTATTTCTTATTCGCCATTGTTCAACCAAGTTACTTTAAAATAGCTACGAGTCTTGTTGTAACCTAAGCTATATTTTCTTAAACCTAGTCGTGGTTCAGTTTCTTCTTTTGAACTTTTTTCTTTCCACTGTATCTCAGTTCTGTTGTAGGTTTGAGATTCACAGATTTACAGTAATTGAAAACAACAGCAGTTTTGTAAATCAAAGATTTGTTGTTTAATAAAACAAAGTGACGATAAGGTCTTGAATTTATTTTGGAAGGTCTTTAAAAAGTCTTGAAAAGGTATTGAAATTAACTTCATTATTCCTGCATATACCCTGCGGGCAGGACTTCGCGGGTTATTTCCGTGTCTCACAAACAATACGTCACACAGTTGCGCAATAGCCGTCCCCTCGTTTCCGCATCACATAGCGGACTCTCCCCCTCTCTCCTCCCCCCGACTCTCCCTGATTGGTTGACACACGAGTTGAAAGGCGTTTGAACGGCGAAATCTTCAGCTAAATCAAGGCGTGGGCAGCACGGTGGCACAACTGGTAGAGCTGCTGCCTCTCAGCGAGAAGGTTGCCGGTTCAAATCCCTGATGGCAGCAGTCTAAAGCGGCTGTGTAGTGGGTGTGTGGGATCACCTGCCATGCAGTGGGCTTTCCGAGTGAGGCGTTTGCTGTGTAAGTCCTGCAGTGAGGGCAAGGAGGTGCCGACGATCTTCTCAGCTGCTCTCACGATGCGCTGGAGGCTCTTGCGGCATGATGCAGTACATGCACCAAACCACACCGTGATGCAGCTGGTCAGGACACTTTCTATGGCACCCCTGTAGAAGGTGCACATGATGGGGGTTGAAGCTCCAGCCCTTTTCAGCTTGCGGAGAAAGTAGAGACGCTGGTGAGCCTTCTTGGCCAGTGCTGCAGTGTTCCTGCTCCAGGACAGGTCCTTCGAGACGTGCACTCCCAGGAACTTGGTGCTGTCCACTACTACTTAATCATGCTAACAATAGACTATATGCCACGGGGGGTCGTGACGTACTTCCGGTAAAATGCAACACACATCTGCCACTTCCGGTTCCCATCCACTGCTGTTGTTAGCGTTAGCTCCTAGTAGCAAACTATGACAATGACCCGAAACGGGAAGCGGCTGCGCGCTACTGGCACTACACTTGAGTTCTGTTGTGTCCGCCCACCGGTGGGTACAGCTGTTCCGAGGGGGGGTTTGGGCGAATATTTATCGCGGCTATCCCGTAGGGGGAACGTCGCCATAATTTTATATGTGTATAGAGTTATTATTGGTGTGTATGCAGATGTTTTATTAATTGTATTTAGTCATTTATGTTTGTGTCTTTCCCGCTAACCGTAAGTGCGCCGTCTGTGTAATGACGGCGGAAGTGCTGGAACGGAAGTCCGTGGCATATAGTCTATTGGTCTTAAAGGTACACCTTGTTAGTGAATTTTGGGTAAACCATACAGACTTGGCGTGGCCTCCCCTGGGTACAGTCTGTGGTACAGAATACAGTCAATAGCCTTGTCCTGCTTCAAAAATTTCAGGCAATCTATCAACTTCTTCTTGTAACCACTTCCTGGATCTCTTTTCAGTGGTTCATAAGTGGCTAAGTCACTAAGGAATTACATAACTTTTTCATGATAGTCTTTCTGGTTCAAAATCACTGTGCACCTTCCTTTGTCTGCTGGGAGAATTATGATGTTTTTGTCCTTGCTAAGAGTAGTGAGTGCATCCCTCTCCTCTCTACTGATGTTGGAAGGTGGTGGTTCAACCATTCAACCTTTATTTACACAGCTAAATCATACTGAGCCTCGAAGACTCATCTACAAGTGAGACCTGTTTAGACAGACAAAAAGTAATGAAAGTGACATAGGATTTGGAGGCAAAAAAAAATCATATCAAACT
>JBBPBX010002613.1:58426-70211 GCA_038048925.1 Garcialebias charrua
AAGGGGTCTTTACCCTTGTGAGGGTCAGCCTAGACCCAGCCGGGCTTTTGGGAGCCGGCCCGCCAACCAGCTGTGTGGGGTAGGGGCTCTGGCCACCGCCCCCCACGGCCCCTAGGGGCCATGGAGGGAGACAGTGATGCCGCCAAGCCGACCGTCGGATACTTTTCCCATCAAAAGCTTAGTTACTAGGCTGCGCACGACGTGGACCCATGGGTGGTTGACACCCTGACCCATGTTTACCAGCTACAGTTCCGACGTCGGCCTCTCATGTCACGCTGGGTCAGAATGACTGTGATTTCCAGCCTGGTGAAGGCTTGAGCGCTGGACCAGGAGCTTTCTACCCTCCTGGCCAAAGGTGCGATCGAAGCAGTGGACCCTTTGCATCCGCTCAGGGGCTATTAATCAACCTACTTCCTCGTACAGAAAAAGTTGGGCGGCCGTGGCACAGTGGTAATGGCAGTCGACCCCCGATTGGAAGGTTGGAGGTTCGAATCCCGCATCCGCCCACCATGTGTCGTTGTGTCCCTGGGCAAGATACTTAACCCCAAGTTGCTCCCGGTATGTCTGGATGGCGCCTTGCAAGGTAGGCTACCACTACCGGTGTATGAATGTGTGAATGAATGGGTGGATGGCTGGTATTGTAAAGCGCTTTGGGGCTCCTCACAGGGGGCTGGAAAGCGCTATATAAATAAGCTCCATTTACCATTTACCATTTTAGATCTGAGGAGACTCATTCAGTACCTAAAGGTGCTGCCCTTCCACATGCTCACAACAGCCGAAGTCCTTCAGGCTGTCAGGAAGGGAGAGTGGTTCACCTCAATAGATTTGAAGGATACTTATTTTCATGTGTCCATTGTGGCAGAACATCGCCGATTTCTCAGGTTTGCCTATCGGGGTCGCCACTGGCAGTTCCGTATGCTCCCGTTCGGACTCTCTCTTTCCCCGAGGGTGTTCACTCAGTGTGTGAAGGCAGCTTTCTCTCCCCTGTAGGCCTGTGGGGGATAAAGGTCCTGCCATACCTGGACAATTGGCTTCTTTGCGCCCCGTTTCGGGCATGCGCCCTTCGCAACACGGATTGTTTGCTCTCACACGTGTCCCGGTTGGGCCTCAACGTCAATCTGGAGAAGAGCTGCATGATTCCTTCTCAAACAATCACTTTTCTTGGAGTGATCCTGGATTCATCCTCCATGACGGCACGTCCTTCTGTCCAAAGGGGGGACGACATTCTCCAATTGACCGGTCGGTTCAAGCTGGGCAGGCAGTTCCCCTACGTCACATTCTTGCGGTTACTAGGCAAACTGACCTCTGTCACTCGGGTGGTACCCTTGGACCTACTATCTCTTTGCCCCTTTAAAAGGTGGCTCAACAGTTTTCACCTGGATGCCAGACGGCACAGACACCACAGGCGGCCATGTCTCCATGCCCTTGCTCCATGGAGGGACGAAGATTATTTGTTCCAGGGTGTCCACATGGGAGTCGTGGTGTATCGCAGGGAAGTGGTCACGACGGATGCCAGCTCTACAGGATGGGGTGCTTTGTGGTAATACAAAGCGGCCCACGGCCGTTGGGGAGTAAGAGACCACTCCCAGCATATGAATGTGCTGGAGCTACGTGCATTTCATTTGGCACTCAGGCACTTCCTGCCCCACCTGGAGGGGAAGCAAGTCCTCGTTCGGTCGGACAACACCCCTGCTGTCTACCACATCAATCACCAAGGGGGCACCAGGTCAGCACAACTTCTCAGAGTGTCCAAGATGCTCCTGGAATGGGCCTCCACTCGTCTGCTCACCCTGCGAGCACCATACTTACCAGGACGGCAATATTAGGTTGCAGGTTTTCTCTCCCGCTGGGGGTCTGCCCCGGGGGAGTGGTCCTTCCACAGCGATGTGACACAGATGATTTGGGATCATTTCGGTCAGGCAGAGGTGGACCTGTTTGCCACAGAGGAGTCAACCCAGTGTCCCCTGTGGTACTCCCTTACGAGGGCATCTGGTGCGCTAGACCAGGACGCGCTGGCTCATCCTTGACCGAAGGTCCTTTTGAATGCCTTTCCACCCCTTTCTCTGATTTGGCCAACCTTTCACAGAGTCCTAGAGGAGGGCCACAGGATGTTACTGGTGGTCCCACGTTGGCCAGCTCGGCCGTGGTTTCCACTGCTGTGGAGCCTATGTCAGGGGGTCCCATGGTGTCTTCCGACCAGGAGAGACTTGCTGTCTCAGCTGGGGGGGGAGGGGGAGGGTTGCTGTGGCACCCGACCCTCAACGTCTTCAGCTGTGGGTATGGCCACTGCAGGGCCAGGGCAGCGGCTGACCGGTGTTTCGAGCCCCGTCGGACGTACCATCTTGGGCGCCAGGGCACCCTCTACTCGTCAGCAGTACGATAACAGGTGGCGTCTGTTTTCCTAGTGGTGTTCTGATCACAACGAGAACCCAGTCTCATGTACGGTACCCACCATTCTGGAGTTTCTCCAGTCTCTCCTCAATAAGGGTTGCTCTCCCTCTACGCTTAAGGTCTATATGGCGGTGATATCATCTAACCATGCCGGTGTTGATGGCCGTACGGTGGGAAGCCATAATTTAGTGTCTCTCTTTCTACTTGGTGCCCGCAGGTTGCACCCACCGACAGTTACATGGGTACCAAGTTGGGACCTGCCCTTGGTTCTCGATGCCCTGTGCCTCCTTCCGTTTGAGCCACTGCCACAGGTGGGCCTCAAATGGCTTTCATACAAGATCACTTTTCTGTTGGCTATTGCCTTAGCAAAGAGGATTGGTGAATTGCATGCTCTCTCGGTCAGCCCCTCATGTCTCAGGTGGGGCCCTGGAGGCTCTGATGTTACCTTCTGGCCCAACACTGCATTTATGCCAAAGGTGTTATCTCGCTCTTACTGTAACCAACCGTTAAGGCTGGTGCGTTTTCAGCCTGCTCCTGGCGAGGGGTCTGAACTACTGGGCCCGGTGAGAGCGTTGGAGGCGTACGTGGCAGCTACTGCCACCATACGAAAGTCGGACCAGATATTCGTGTGTTACGGGGGACCTAGGTTGGGCTGTCCTCTTTCCAAACAGCGCCTCTCCCACTGGATTGTGGATGTCATCTGCCACGCCAACGCGGCAGGGCGTGGTCCCCTTGCCGGTCGGCATAAAGGCTCATTCTACCAAGAGTTTGTCCTCTTCCTGGGCTGCCCTGAGGGGGGCTCCACTGGACGCAATATGTGCTGCTGCATTATGGGCTTCCCCAAGCACGTTCACCAGATTTGACCAGATTAACGTGGCCACCCCTCATCCCCTGGGCCAGGTTCTTCTGCAAGGGCCCTCTGGGCCCTTTCAGGGAGGTATGTGCTCAGGATTCTTCATGACATTGTTGGTATTAATCATTCAGTGCTTTCAGCACCGTCCTCTAGCGGTCAGGAGGGATGAAATAGAATGAAAGTTACGGATGTAACTACGGTTCTATGAATCCTGGATGACCGCCAGAGCTTCTCTGTCACTCAGAATCCTTGCTTTACGCAAGAAGATTCTGTAGGACTGAATTAACGGATAATGCTAGGCTAAGTAGCCTCTTGATTGTTTATCCGGTCACACCTGTGTGACGTCGTTGATATAATTACTCGAACAGCACATGTGTGAAGGGAATATTCAGTGCTTTCAGCACCGCCCTCTGGCGGTCATCCGGGATTCATAGAACCGTAGTTACATCCGTAACATTTGTATCATGTTGTGGGTTTGCGTTGTTGCATCAAGGTTAAAATTGTTTTCTATTTAATGTAAAAAAACAGATCAGAGGTAAAAGCTCAGATTTTTTACTTGTTTGAAATCTGACATTATGACAGTTTTACAGAGATTAAAATTAGTTTAAAAACATCAGAGCTCCATCTTACAGATACCTAAATATGTCCACCTGCCGGGAACCGACCAAACGCGTCGAAACGCTCCTGCCGCCCCCTTTTGGCCGCTTGTCACTTTCACACAGCCACTGAAGACGCGTCTGATGACGCGCCCTGGGAGGAGGCAGAGGAGGAGCATCTGGCTCCTTTTCCGGTTGTTTCTTGTACACCGGGCAGACAAAATCAGCTGTACGTGAGCCTTGTTACTACTTGAGTGGGTTTTCTATGAGCCGAACTGCAGCTCCAAAAGTCTTTGTTGAGATTAAAATGTTTTTTTATGTTTGGGGTGATCGTACGCTCGAGCGGACAGCAGCAACTGTAAAAATGCCAAGTTTCTTACCGGAGGCTGGTTTCTTCATGGAGGCTCGATGGGGTAAGTTTAAAAAGTCAAAAAAAAGTCCCGTTTTCGTTGCGTCATCACATAGCAGAGTATCTCCCGATTGGTTGCTGCGATGCGTCGAGCGTCGAAAGTTCAAATATTTGACCCTTGGCGGCTCGACGCTGCTCGACGCATAGGTTGCTTCGGACGCGCGCGTGCGCGGAAAGGAACTGCTGAGTGCCGCCGCGCCGCTTCAAAAGCTCAAAACGCGCCGCTTCACGATTCGACGCGCCTCGACGCGTCTCCACATAGACTTTCAATGTAAACCGGCCGCTTCCGCTGGCCGAAACGCGTTTGGTCGGTACCCGGCATTAATCGTTGTTTTAAAAACCCGATGGTGTGAATCTCAGTGCATTAATGTCAAACATGAAAAGTTATGTTTGCTAAAAATCTAATGATTTATTTTTTTCCTGGCACACTTCTTGTTTACTTTACTGTCTATTGAAGTGTCAGACATAGAAACTCCGTGTTGTACACACAAGCTGATGACACATTGTTTACACACTTTACAGTTGACAAGGCATATGAAAAAATATATTTAAATACTTGCAATAAAATAAACAGCCTCGGTCAACTCAGACGTCCAAAACTCTTTACAACTGTTACAAAAAGGCACATTATGATATGCATAACTCAACATGGAGTCTAGGCCCAGCTTCTGATAGAAAATATTGGAGTTGCATCTTAACAAACTTAATGTTGCAATAATTGTTCGGTCCTTATGACAGTCATTTTCTTTTTTCTTTATGCTTTGAATAAACTGCCTGCATTCATGGGAGACAATATAAACTCATTTTAGAGTGTGCTTGCAGTGAACTCCTTCATGTCTTCTAACAGAAAGTATGTGTCACTTCTTATTTGAGCTGCATTAAAAAAAAATCCCAATCTGAAAGGAAACAAGATAATATCTCCCATGTATTTAAAACTCAAATGAACCCTTAAACAATGACTTTGTTTTTCTTGTGGAAAGACACACACAGTAGCATTCAAACACACACACACCTTCCGGCAGCTGTTTGTGGTCCTATAATGGAGTGATGGTAAGCACTGTGCTCTCGTGCCGACTGCTACCCGTTAGTTGATTTTAAAGGCTCTGAGCCCAGAGGACGACAGTTCGATCGGCTGACGAGGAGAGGAAAGTTTGGTCGTGCGGGTGCCACCTACACTGGATCACTTTGTCCCAGTGCTCCCCTGCCAGCGTCTGAGGGAGGGGCTTCGTTAGGTCACCTGGGATTAAAGTAAGACAAACAACCAATCAATCTGAGCCTAAACAATTGTGCAGTTAAATACAAAACAGCAGTGAGAGGGGCTTGAACGCACCATTTAACTTCGACTCTAGGATGAGTTGCCAAAATAAATGTTAAAATAATAATAATTAATAATTAAATACAGGTAGTCCTCGACTTACGGCGGCCTCCAGTTACGACGTTTCGGGGTTACATCACGCATCTCATTTAAAAAAATATTTTTTTGTTTTGAAAAATCTTATTTTATGTGTTTAAATGTTCTTGATTTGATGTGTACAGCACTTTGTTGCAGCTGTGGTTGTTTTAAATGGCTTTATGAATAAAATATTATTATTAATATTATTATTATTATTATTATCATTATTATTATTATTATTATTATTTAGAAGCCGATTTACGCAGTTTCCGGCAGTTTTCGGCAGTGTCCGGCAGTTTTCGGTTAACTTCGGTTAGCTCCGGCCTCAACAGCCAGCTTTGGACGGGCCGTGTGTCTGATCAGAGGTTGCCTCGCTTGGATACATGAGCTGGAAATGCTCGGTGAACTCTGTGGACGTCTCAGGCGGAGGAACGGACTCGCGGCCTCGGATGTTGCCGGGACACCGAGCTAACATGCTAAAACGCGGAGGAATGGCTTGGCGGCCTCGGATGTTCGTGGGATCCCGAGCTAACATGCTAAAACGCGGAAGAACGGCTTCACCAGCTCCCAGTAAGTTATTAACTCTTTTTTCCCTTCATTATGGCTCCAAATGTATGGAGCTAACATGCTAACAGGCCTTACTGTAAACAGTTTGGACCACGTGAAACTGCAGAGCTCGGACGTGCAACGAGCTAACAGGCTAACAGACGGAGGAAGAATTGACCAGCTACCAGTAAGAAATTAACTCTTTTTTTCCTTCATTATGGCTCCAAATGTATGGAGCTAACATGCTAACAGGCCTTACTGTAAACAGTTTGGACCGCGTGAAGCTCCAGAGCTCGAACGTGCAACGAGCTAACAGGCTAACAGACGGAGGAAGAATTGACCAGCTACCAGTAAGAAATTAACTCTTTTTTTCCTTCATTATGGCTCCAAATGTACTGTATGTGTTTTTTGACAATTATGTAGGGTACTGTGTTAGGATAGGCGAAGTGCTTGGTAACTGTACAGTTACATGTACGTGTATAGGTGGCGGCCAGTGTGTATGTGTTTTTCGACTTACAGCGATTTCGAGTTACAAACAGACGTAGGAACGGAACTCGTTCGTAAGTAGGGGACTACCTGTAATGGATTTGTTTTTTGTGTATGTGTTCTTCATTTTAATTTAGGTCTTAACACCTTGCAGGTCGCTGACGATGATTTTGTTGTCATAAGAGCCAGTGAGGAGACGATGGGCTCCGGGGGAGAAGCGAACAGAGCGGATGTCACTGCTGTGGGGGCGACAGGTCTGGACAATGCGTCCTCCTCTGATGTCATACAACATGCAGGTACTGTCCTCCTGTCCAGTGGCCAGCAGGCGCCCGCTGGGGTCTACAGCCACAGACGCAACCGCGCTTCCTGTGTAGAACAAGAGCGACACCTTAATACAACTGTGGCTGCAGATTTAATTTGTACTTCTAAAGCTGCAAAACTTTATTTACCAAAAGTACTAATATTACTTATTGTAGCTGGATCTTCCAAATGTTGCTTATTATTAATGTAATTGTAAATATAAATTTAAATGTAATTTATTAATGTAAATTTATGAATTTTCTTCTATTTATCAAAGTTCAGATGTTTTGTCCTTCATCTAAAGGACTTCATCAGTCCAAGGAGCCACGACAAGCTCACAAGCAGCACACATAGAGCCAACCAGTTTGCTGATGATAAGATTGTTTCTTATCACCAGTTCATTAAAAATAAAAAAATAAAAAAATAAACCGTGCAGGTGACCTGACTGAACTGGATTTTTTTACCTGAATTATTGAGCATGAACTTTGGTGTTTTGAACCACTTTGGCTGCCTCAGAGGAGTCGACGGAAGGAGGGTGGGCCTCAGAAACCATCTTATCATCATCAATCTGGTTGGCCCACTATGTGAGTGTGCTGCTTATGGGACTGAGTTTGTTGTGGCTCCTCGGACTGATGAAGTACTTTGGATGAAGGACGAAATGTCTCAACAACAAATAATAAACTGGCCAGATGACCTGACTGAACTTTATTGGGTTGCTCATTGCTATTGTTGGTTGTGATTTGGCTCACCGGATCCGTGAAGAGTTGTGCCCACCACCCGAACACAGCTGGGCACCCGCAGGTCCCAAAACCGGACCGTCTTGTCCTGTGAGCCCGAGGCGATCATCCACCCTCCCCATGTATACAGAGTCAGAATGTGACCTGCTCAAATATCACAGCAATCAAAACACCACATGTATGTCTTTGTTTAACCGAGGCGTTCTTAAGCTTGATTTATGTTATTTTAATTACCTTGTAAGACAGTAGCATTGTTGCCTTTTTAAACTATCCAAAACATTAAGCTATAGATAAAACTGTATTTTTCTCCACAATGTTTCTAAAAAAGCGCCAACAAACCAGTGTGTCCGCTCAAGGCGTGCAGGCCTTGCCCTCTCTGACAGTCGGTGGTGTATATGTTGCAGTCTCCAGCTCCGGCACTGATAAGGATAGACCCCCCACTCTCTGGGCCCTCCATGAAGGCCAGGTCCCTGATGGTACCGTCGTGCATGCTGAATTCCAGATCTGGGCCTACACAAGCATTCATTTGAGACTTCAACTCCCTTTCATGGGTTTTGGGCTTTTTAAACTCTGCAGATGTTTTGCATGTTAAAAATGTACAAATGACAGAAGAAATCAAATAAAAGCAATAAACGCACCCTAAATAGACCAACAGTACCTGTGGCATTGTGTGTGTCTGCGTTGAACGGCAGCACCTTGACATATTTATCATTAGAGCCCGTAGCCAACAGTTGTCCACAGTGGCTCCACGCCACACAGTAAATTGAGCCTTTGTGATGTTTATTCCGTCTGAAGCGGACCACTGGCTGCTTGACACCCCCAGAACCACTAAAGGAGCAAAACAATTAGAGAGAAGGATGCAATACTGTTTGGTATGATTCTCTCCAAAGTACAGTAGTCCCTCACTTATCGCAAGGGTTACGTTCCAGACACCAGACACCCCCACAATAGGTAAAAATCTGCAGAGTAGGGACGTTTTATTGTTATTTTAAGGCTTTATAACCCCTTTCCACGCTCTTGCAATGTTCTTAACAATGTTCTAAACTCTCTAAATACCCTAAAAGAGCACAGCGAAAGAGAGCAGACAGACTGATACTATATGGTTACTGAGCCAATCCGACTGGCCATTGGGAGCACCAGGACATTTCCCGGTGGCCTGGCCCGCTCAGTGATCGTCGAGGGGCTGGACTAATGGCTCGGATTGAGTTGCACTTGATTGTTTTAAATAAACAATCCATTCTACTTATGCGGCTCACTCAGGCATAAGACAGACCCCCTCCTTTCTTATTTCGAGGATGTCTGTTGCATACCCACTTATGAGAGACAGCCACAGAAAGAGAAAGGAGGTGTTGTGTGTGTGTCTGCCTGAATGAGACGCACCCAGTTGTGCTCAGCCACTTTCTCTCTCTCTTTAACTGATTCACTCTTATTTTTCCACCTAAGCATTTTCTTCGATATTCTACCTTTGTTCATCTGATCTGTTCATCCCTGCTCCCTGAGCAGTAGCAATGGGGAAAGACAGACCCTGCCCCCATCCTTTCTTTTTCCGGGGATGTCTGTTGCATGCCCGCCTGTGACAGACAGCCTTAGAAAGAGAAAGGAGAAGTCTGGGGTGGGGTCTGTCTTTCCCCATCGCCAATCATGTGTCGTGTACAATCCTACATTAAAAACCTGTGAAAGAATGAGTCCACGAAAGTCGAACTGCGAAGTATCGAGGGACTACTGTACAGCAAGTTTAAGAGATGATTACAATGCTCACTTTTGCACTATTTGAACAAAAATTACTGATATTAATAACATTATGGGTACGTTTGCTTTCTCAGTTATTAAACAACTTCTTCTTTTGCCATGTGTACATGGTGCCTACCTGGGGCTCAGTGTTTCTGGGTATGCACACACTCTCAGTGTTTTGGAGTTGGAGCCGACAGCATACAGCGCTCCAGATGGATGAAAAGCCACAGCGCGCACGGCCTGTGTGTCCTCGAGCTGACTCACCTTCACAAACTGTGTTTTGGACTTTCCTAACTGAACAAAATCAGGAAGAGAAGAAAAAAACTCCTTAACCCTGTTTTATGTGTCAAAAACTTTCAAATCTGTTTTAGTATTTAAGATAAGCATTTAGCGTATATCTTAGTTCCTTGTACAGGTAGTCCCCGACTTACGAGCGAGTTCCGTTCCTGCGAGGTGCTCGTAAGATGAAATCTCGTATGTCGGAACACAAAACACGTGTCGCTCGTAAGTCCGGATTTTCGGTCGTAAGTTAGAAAATTTATGCTAACGCTACTACGAACACTCGTTTTTCAACATAAACGTACATACTAGTTCATAAACATGCTCAGAAACGTTTACAAACTGTTAGCTAACACACTTTCATCTAAAAACACATACCAGTGCTGTATTTTTTGTATGTTCTGTACAACTTTACTATTCGTTAGTCAGCTCGTAAGTCCGGAACCTCGTATGTCGATACCCTGATGATGCATGCCCTTTTTAGACTCGTATGTCGATGCGCTCGTAAGTCGGGGACTACCTGTACTGTATACTGCTTCTTTTTATACTTTGTATTTTTGCTATTTTTGGGTGTAACTGGGACCACAAGTACACAATTTCGTCCCACCTTATGTACCACATGTGATGCGAATGACAATAAAGAAAGTTAAACCTTGATGAGCTATAAAATATGAAGTTATTACACTCGGAACGATCATGTAAGTGATTTAAAAACAATAAAAACATTACATTTCTTGACTTTTTGTCTTACCTCATGCATGTTTCGTGTTGTCGACGAGCCACAATCATCTTGAGCTGTGGTGGCTTTGATTTTTTCAGCGCTGACAAAAAATATCTGTGTTTAATTGTACATAATCTCTCTACAATCCCCAAAAAACACAATATTGCACATAAAACTCATGAATTACAATTGGGATTTTTTGGCGATAAAGCAGAAAGGTTTATTTTTAATCACCAACTAATGAAATACAAAATGCAATATTAACGAGGTAGCACAAAAATTCTTGCTTATATGCAAGTTATTTTAGTGGATTTATCTGTGTAATCTGATATGAGACACTTGCAGAATCTCACCTTTGACTTTTAGGAAGTGTTGACTCAGTGAGTGAAGACAAGCCGTGGTTCTCAGAGCTGCAGCTCACCTCGCCTGCCTTTTCCCTCAGTGGCCCTTTTTCCGTGCTGAGTCGGTCATTCATTGTCCTGGAGTTAGAAGTGCTGCTGTTTCCTGTCAGTCCGTTCCACTGCTGGCCCAGATTTGACATCGCTTCCTCTCCTTTGGGATCGATACCGACATTCATCTCCTCCAACTTCTGAATGGATCTAAACAAAAGGCATCATCTCCTGCACCACCACTCCGGCCTGTGTTACTGATCGTTGACGTTCGGCTCCCTCACCTGCTCAGGAACGTCTCGGTGAGGTTGCGTTGGGCTCCGTCCTGCGGCTTGACGCCTCCCTCCAGCAGCATCTGCTGATAGAGCTGCTTCTGCTGCTGCTTCTGTTCCAAGTGCTGCTGCACACGGAGACGCTGCCTGTAATACTCCTGGATGTGCTCGGTGGATTCACAGAGCTGAACACACAAACACACACAGACTCTGAGCCAGAGGGACATAAAGAAGTCGTGGAAATCGTGGAAAAATGCATGTTTTTAACATCTTTAGCAGGCGTTGCAATCTGAATATTTATTATTCCTTGTCAAACTTTTTTTAAGAGCCACTACTAACAATGTTTCAACTCCCAAGGCCTTGGCCTCCCTCATCCATCCCATAAACAAGTGTTCAAGGCCCTCGCCACATCAGACCAGTCTACAGTTTTATTCCCCCCAACATGCACACAAAACAATCTCATCTTAAAGTACTTTGCTCCAGTAGATGAGAAATGGGATGCATAAAGATGAGTGATGATGGGAGCGAGCGGGCCATCGTGGGAATGACCACACATCAAACCAGATTATGTGCTTCCAGTGTCCATGATCTACACCTCCTTCTCTGGGTACAGCGAGGTGCAAGAGCTTCACACACAGGCATGTTGGAGAATTTTAACAAGATTTATGGACTGAGATCAAGC
>JBBPBX010002614.1:0-23514 GCA_038048925.1 Garcialebias charrua
TGTTGACATTTATTACTACTGTTTACATTTATTACTACTGTTTACATCTAGACTCTTTATATCTACACTACTGCTGATATACAGTATATATTCTTTTTAATAGCCTTATTGCATAATGCCACTTTGTCTCTATACCAATATCAACTACCTCATACATATACTGTGTACATTAACTCACATGCTGCTTTGTCACTCTTTACAAATGTCAAATGCCAGAACCTTCATTTATTTTATATATATACTTTTTATACTTTATTCTTCGGGACACTGACAGTAGTACTCTATTTCATTTTATGATTATGTTTATTAAATGTTGGTGTTTTTGGTGTTGGTGAAACTTTTTATACTTTTATACTACTATGAAAACTACTATGAAAAAACTCAGGACAGTATTACACTCTATTTAATTTTATAATTATGTTTATTAAATGTTGGTGTTTTTTGTGTTGGTGAAACTTTTTATACTTTTATACTACTATGAAAAACTACTATGGAAAAAAAATACTCAGGACAGTACTAAACTTTTATTATTTTCACTTTATGCTTGTTTATTAATTGTTTAGTGTTTAAATGGTTACTGTTGCACAGAGGGACTGAGAGAGAAATGCAATTTCAATCCTGTGTATGTCCTCCTGTACATATTGCAGTTCTGACAATAAAGTTGACTTTGACTTTGACTTTGACAGAACACCATGGACTTTGTGGAGAAGGTGAGGGATGTCATCATGTAGACTGATGAAACAATGGTCTCTTTTGATGTCACATCACTCTTTACGTGCATTCCTGTTGATGAGGCGGCAGAGGTGTTCTGTTTAAGGTTAAAATCAGACACCACTCTGAGCAGAAGGACCATGCTTTCCACAGAACAACTGTGTCAATAGGCTATATGCCACGGACTTCCGTTCTAGCACTTCCGCATTCATGGGCCAGACGGCGCACTTCCGGTTCACAGGCACAGGATGGCGTTCTTCGCACAATCTCTGCAGGACTTGCCGACAGTCAATGATGTGTACAGAATTATTCAGACCTTGTCTAAAGCGCCCACATCTAAGAAAGACAAAGGATTTAAGCTTTATGTGTCCAACTACATAAATAACTATGAAGGTAAGTTGGTATTTGTTTTCAGTTCACCAAACTGCCTCATGCAGGCTAACACAGCTAACATAGTTAAGTAGTAGTAGTAGTTTCTTTATTTCAGATACAATACAAGATCCATATATGTATATAAAAAGAATAAAACATAAAAAAAGATTAAAAAGATTAAAAAGCTTTCCTATAAAAAATAAAATAAGAATAAAAGACTAAAAAGCTTTCCTATAGAGGCTCATCCGCCAATGAGTCCCTAAAATAGAAAAATATCTCACAGAGCTTAGTCCAGGGTTGGTCAGTATAGTGATGATGCAGTTTTCAGATGCAGACAATCTACACATGCATCTATACATGAGGTTACGCAGCACCGCTTGGCAGGTAGGCACACCTGCATCTGCAAACATTTTGCTCGCACTGCTCCATCGAGGTACCCTCAGCATCATTCGAAGGCCATCATTATATGCCACAGTTAGTCTATACATACTGCTCTTTTTATAACGTCTCCACAGGTGAGCGGTGTACAAAGGAGTGCAGTAGGCCTTAAAGAGTTGGATCTTAACAGATGTTGAGCACATTCCAAACCTACGGATCAGCGTGTTAGCTTGACCATAGAGCATACGACATTGTCTGTAAATGTCTCTATCATCTGACAGGTCTGCAGTCAAATAGTGCCCCAAATATTTATATTCATCACTGACATCCAGCCTGTTGCCCGACAGAAAGAAGTCAGGGAACATCAACTTGGAGTCTTCTCTGCTCCGCACAATCATGATGTTGCTTTTCTTCGCATTATATTTTATATCAAAGTCACTTCCATAGTCAGAGCACACCTGCAGCAGTTCTTGTAAGCCAGCAGAATAGGGACAGAAGATTACTAAATCATCGGCATACATAAGATGGTTGATGACCTTATTTCCCACCCTACAACCTGTTCCACAGTCATTTAAAAGCTTTGACAGGTCATCCATAAAAACATTGAACAAAAAGGGAGACAGGATGCTACCCTGTCTCACACCGTTTGAGACACCGAAGGGGTCCGATACAATTTCCCCATTTAACATACATATGTTAATTAGCATACCAAAAAACAAGAATCCTCAGCAAACATTTGGGGACACCCCTCTTATATAACTTGTAAAACTGCTTTTCATGATTTACATAATCAAAAGCCTTTGAGACATCAATAAAACACGTAAAAATGGAGGTGTGGTGTCTGTTGTATAGATCTAAAATTTCTTTTAAAGCAAAGATGCACAAGTCTGTTCCATGTTTACGGTAGTCCCCGATTTACGAGCGCTCTGATCTGCGAGGTTCCAGACTTACGAGCTGCGAATTTTTGGAAAAAACGAAAAAAATACTGAGTTTTCATGTGTTTTTTCACTACAGTTAGTTAGTTAAGCATATAAACACACGTTTCCGATCATTTTTATGCACTCAAAAGTAGTTTTTAGATGAAAATAGAGTGTTTTTAGTCGCGCTAGCGAAAACCGTTCCAATTTACGAGCGGATTTCCGGATTTACGAGAGAAATGGCGGCCGTTCCAAATTACGAGATTTCCGGTTTACGAGCGCCTCGTTGTGACGGATCTCGCTCGTAAATCGGGGACTACCTGTATACCCAAATTGATTGTCAGAGGTCAGCAGAAATCAGAGTCAGAGAGTCAGAGTCAGAGAGTCTTTATTGTCATTTGCACCGCATGTGGTACATGTGATGAAAACGAGATTATGTACACGGGGTCCCAGTTACATCCAACAACAAATGCAAGAGAAAAACAGTAATAACATCTAGAATAACTAAGAAAAACATCAACTAGTAATACACTAAGCCTAATATAGTGGGAATAAACAGCAGCACGAACATGAGTTTGTATGAGCAGATGGTCACAGATGAACACAGATGAACACAGCAACAAGAAAACAGATCAGCATCAGTATGATGTGATATTTTGCAGTGTTTATTTTTTATTTTATTTTTATTTATTCATGAGTCTAACAGCCTCAGGGTAGAAGCTGTTCCTCAGTCTAGTGGTTCTACACTTGATGCTCCTCAACCTCCGTCCTGAGGGGAGTGGGGCAAAGAGTGAGTGTGCTGGATGAGTGAGGTCTTTCATGATGCAGGTGGCTCTTTTCCTGCATCTGGAGGTGTAAATGTCTGTGATGGTGGGGAGACTGACTCCAACAGACTTCTGTGCAGCCTTCACCACTCTCTGTAGAGCTTTCCTCTCTTCAACTGTGCAGCCTCCATGCCACACGTTGATGCTGGAGCACAGGACGCTCTCCACTGCACACCTGTAGAACGAGGTGAGAACTGGGCTGCTCAGACCAGCACGTCTCAGCCGTCTGAGGAAGTAGAGTCTCTGATGACCTTTCTTGATCAGGCTGGTGGTGTTGTTGCTCCAGCTGAGGTTATCATTCATGTGTACACCCAAGTATTTGTAGCTGGAGACCACTTCCACTGCAGACCCACCTATTTTCAGTGGGGCATGGGTGTGTTTGTTCCTTCTGAAGTCCACAATCATCTCCTTTGTCTTCTTCACATTCATGTGAAGATTATTCTCTTTGCACCAGCTCTCCAGATGTTCCACCTCCTGTCTGTAGCTGGACTCATCATTGTTTGTGATGCATCCCACCACCGCTGTATCATCTGCAAACTTAACAATATGACAGCCTGGAAGTGTGGCTGTACAATCATATGTGAGCAGAGTGAACAGAAGGGGGCTCAGCACACATCCCTGAGGAGAGCCAGTGCTGAGGGTTATGGTGGAGGAGGAGAAGTTGTGGATCTTCACGGACTGTGGTCTGTCTGTTAAGAAGTCTAGTACCCAGTTACAAATAGAGGGGCTTAGTCCAAGTGTAGATAGTTTGTCTATCAGAGTTTGGGGGATCATGGTGTTGAAGGCAGATGTGAAGTCCACAAAGAGCAGACGCACGTATGAGTCCTTCTGATCCAGGTGGGTGAGAGCAGTGTGGACCACGGAAGAAATGGCGTCCTCTGTTGATCGGTTCTCACGGTATGCGTATTGATGAGGGTCCTCGTTGATGTTGACGGTTGCCTTGATGTGGGACATGACCAGTTTCTCAAAACATTTAGCGACTATCGGGGTGAGGGCCACCGGTCTATAGTCATTCAGACCAGTCACTGTGGAGCTCTTTGGGACTGGGATGATGGTCGCGGTCTTCAGGCAGGTGGGAACTGACTCCAGTGCAAGTGAGGTGGTGAAGATGTCAGCCAGCACCTCACAGAGCTGGTCCGCACATTCCTTCAGAACTTTCCCTGGGATGTTGTCTGGTCCGGTTGCTTTATGAGGATTAATCTTTCTGAGACTGCCTCTCACTTCTGCTGCGGACACCCTGAGATCCTGATCCTGAAATCCTTCCAGTTGGTTCAAAATAGCCCTCTCCAGCACCTTAGATAAGGTGCTGGCCAGGGCTATAGGCCTGTAATTATCCCTACTGTTAATTCTACCAGCTCTATCTTTCACAATCGGAACTAAAATGACAGACAGTAATTTGTCAGGTAGAACTCCATGAGTTAAAAAGCCCGTAAAACACATTGCAAGTAGGGGGCATAATTTCCTGCTTGCATATTTCAGATGCTCAGCAGATACCCTGTCTGACCCACTTGACTTGTTGTTATCCAGCGTCATCACAATCTCAGAGATTTCTCTTGGGGACACAACCACATTTTCATTTCCATCAATATGTCCAACCACAAATGAATTACTTTTAACAGCATTAAAAATATCTTCATAATGTTTCCTCCATAGATCAGTGATCTCTGCTGCTCCGCTCACACCATCAATATGTGTTGGTAAAGACCTTTTATTATTACTCATCTTTTTTATTTCTGTCCAGAAATCTGTAGGGCATTTACTTTGTAGCTTCCTAGCCAGTGATTCAGCCCTGAGAGAATTCTCATGTCTTTTAATGAACCTTAAGGCATATTTAAATTTTGCATTTGCCTCCTTCATGTTAGCAAATAGAGGACCACATTTAGCTTTACCTGATTCAACCCAGGCTTTGTAAGCCCTTCTTGCCTCAGTGTGAGACTTCTCAACATACTCATTCCAGCCTAATTTAGCTTTGTAGTTCTTGATTTTACACAGATGTCGACCTGAGATAAGCAGAGAATCCACAATCTGTTCATACAGTGAGCACAATTCAACTCTGTGCTGCAGATTCTGGCAGTTGATATCAGTGCACGTTACAGCAGATTTAGGCAGCTCAATGTTACTCAACCTGGTCTCACTCTGGGTGAGGTATCTATTGATGTCCCCTTCCTTTAATGTGGACCAATTAATTTGTACTTCAGGCATATCACAACTTACAGAAGTAAGAGAAGGCACATTGTCCAGATTTATAGAGAGGGACAGGGGCACATGATCATATGTAGATAGCTCATAATTAATTCTCATTGAATCAATGGTGTTATGAGCATCACTTGTACAAATGCAATGATCTAACCAGGAGGTGGTATACCATGCCTCACTGATGTAAGTGTAGCTGTCCCTTGGCAAAAGTAATTCACTAGAGAGTGAGAGACCATTATCTGAGCAGAAATGTTTTAAATGGTCAGAGAGAGGTCAGCATTCAGATCACCAACAATAAAAAGACTGCTTACTGCATGTTCCTGTAAGAAAGCCATGATATAGGCCAGTCTATTTAACACTAGGAATACCAAACATATATACTTGTACATATTTTACATATAGCTCCCATGGGAGACTGTAAAATGACAGATTGAGGAATTTGCATTCAATTAGGTTTGTGTGACCCCCTGGGGCTGAAGTCTTTTGTGTGCTCAAAACATCCCCCCAGTAGCATAAACAAAACATCTCCCCCATATTCCAACAACAACATTCCTTCTGCA
The DNA here is from genome assembly GCA_038048925.1 of Garcialebias charrua. Classification (NCBI taxonomy): domain Eukaryota; kingdom Metazoa; phylum Chordata; class Actinopteri; order Cyprinodontiformes; family Rivulidae; genus Garcialebias; species Garcialebias charrua. Next base: position 5,959 of record JBBPBX010002614.1, read on the forward strand.
GGTTCAAAGTGCAGCTTTTTACAACACAGACCAAACTTTTGGAGATGTTGATGACTCTTTGCAAATGTCAACGCTAGAAACTTCAGTTTATTTTATAGATACTGTATACGTTTTATACTTTTTATACTACTATGCAAAAACTCAGGACAGTATTACACTTTTATTATTTCATTTTATGCTTATGTTCATTGGGTGTTTGGTGTTTTAGGGGTGTTTGGTGTTTCAGTGTTGGTGTAAATTTTCATACTTTTATACTATTATGAAAAAACTCAGGACAGTGTTACACTTTTTTACTATTTTACTATTTTATGCTTATGTTTATTAAATGTTTTAGTGTTTAGTGTTTAGATGGTTACTGTTGCACCGAGGGACTGAGAGAAACGCAATTTCGGTCCTGTGTATGTCCTGTACATATTGCAGTTCTGACAATAAAGTTGACTTTGACTTTGACTTTGACTGCCTCTAAGCGAGCAGGTCCCCGGTTCAAATCCTGGTCCGGGGGCCTTTCTGGGTGGAGTTTGCATGTTCTCTCCGTGCATGCGTGGGTTTTCTCCGGGTGCTCCGGTTTCCTCCCACAGTCCAAAAACATGCATGTTAGGCTGATTGTTAACTCTAAATTGACCCTAGGTGTGAGTGAGACAGGTCCCTCTTGTAAATGAGTCCCCGTGGCTCAACGAGTCCAGCCTGTATAAATAAAGGTTGAATGAATGAATGAACAAACTGATATGGAGAGAACACAAATTCTGTAAGAATAAAAATACTAAATCTATTACAGTACTGTACAAAGTCAGAGACCCATTGAATGATAAAGCTCTGTATTTGTTGTATAACACAATCATTTTTCCACACTCAAAAGTATGAATGTTTACATGAAAACTGGAGTGAAACAACTTTATTCAATTTTATTTCACTCAGCATGTAGCTTGCAGATAGGCAGATAGGCAGCCGTGGCATAGTGGTAATGGCACTCGTCCACCGATCGGAAGGTTGGAGGTTCGAATCCCGTTTCCCCACACCATGTGTCGTTGTGTCCCTGGGCAAGACACTTAACCCCGAGTTTCTCCCGGTAGGACTGGATGGCGCCTTGCATGGCAGTCTGCCGCTACCGGTGTATGAATGTGTGTATGAATGGTTGGATGGTTGGTATTGTAAAGCGCTTTGGGGCCCCTCATAGGGGGCTGGAAAGCGCTATATAAATAAGCTCCATTTACCATTTGTCCTTCGTCCAGGAAGGACAAAGATGCCTTCCTGACAAAACCGCCGTTCACATAAAGCGCATGTGTCTCCGCGGAGAAACTTATGAACCGACACGGTCCATAGCAGGGTTTCCAGGCCGAAGGCCTGTAAGTCGATGTCCTCGTAAGTCGGGGACCACCTGTACAATCCCGCCGCCTTCAGATAAAAGTGACCAATGCAATCCCGCCTTGACCGTGGAATAGGTGATATTTAGTATTTTTATTCTTACAGAATTTGTGTTCTCTCCATATCAGTTTGTTCATTCATTCATTCAACCTTTATTTATACAGGCTGGACTCGTTGAGCCACGGGGACTCATTTACAAGAGGGACCTGTCTCACTCACACCTAGGGTCAATTTAGAGTTAACAATCAGCCTAACATGCATGTTTTTGGACTGTGGGAGGAAACCGGAGCACCCGGAGAAAACCCACGCATGCACGGAGAGAACATGCAAACTCCACCCAGAAAGGCCCCCGGACCAGGATTTGAACCGGGGACCTGCTCGCTTAGAGGCAGTCAAAGTCAAAGTCAACTTTATTGTCAGAACTGCAATATGTACAGGACATACACAGGACCGAAATTGCGTTTCTCTCAGTCCCTCGGTGCAACAGTAACCATCTAAACACTAAACACTAAAACATTTAATAAACATAAGCATAAAATAGTAAAATAGTAAAAAAGTGTAACACTGTCCTGAGTTTTTTCATAATAGTATAAAAGTATGAAAATTTACACCAACACTGAAACACCAAACACCCCTAAAACACCAAACACCCAATGAACATAAGCATAAAATGAAATAATAAAAGTGTAATACTGTCCTGAGTTTTTGCATAGTAGTATAAAAAGTATAAAACGTATACAGTATCTATAAAATAAACTGAAGTTTCTAGCGTTGACATTTGCAAAGAGTCATCAACATCTCCAAAAGTTTGGTCTGTGTTGTAAAAAGCTGCACTTTAAACCTGCAGAAGGAATGTTGTTGTTGGAATATGGGGGAGATGTTTTGTTTATGCTACTGGGGGGATGTTTTGAGCACACAAAAGACTTCAGCCCCAGGGGGTCACACAAACCTAATTGAATGCAAATCCCTCAATCTGTAATTTGACAGACTGTGGTAAGTGTAGTACTCATCTGAATATTCTGGTATTCCTAGTGTTAAATATTCAAACTCATTCTCTGAGCACTCATAAGGAGTATACACGTTCAGTATGGTGATTGTTTTATCCCCATCACAGAACTCATGTCCTATCGCCCAGTTAACATTCAGCCTGATCACTTTGATTTGTTGGTCAAACTTCTTATGCCAAAACATTGCAACACCACCAGGGATTCTGCCACGGAGTATCCTATCACAACAGTCAGTGGTGGATTCCCCTGCTCCATAAAAGTCTTTATGAATAGAGTTTAACCTTTCCAAGTCCTGCTTAGATAAGAATGTCTCCTGCACACACAGTATATCACAGGTTTCTAAGAGTTTGTTGACAACATGACGGCGAGATTTATCTGCTTCATCCTGCCCAACGCGCAGACCCCTGACATTGTATGAACTGATATTAAGAGTCATGTTGATTAATTATCACCACGAGCGCTTGCCTCGCTGGAAGCCTCGAGAGAAGGACGCACAGCAGGTTTAGCGCCAGCTGCAGAGCTGCCTTCAGACTTCTCCACATTAACACTCGCCTTTAATTTGCGAGCCTCATAATATCGGCGGACATAAGTTCCTGTTGGCCAAAGCTGTGCGTCGTACAGTTTAGAGACTTCTTCACATTCTGCCCTCACGTGAAATGACCCAAATCTGCTATTTGTCGACTCTATTTTCCTGCACGTCACAGATCTTCCCAGTTTATCAGAGAGATAGGCGCGCAGGGTATCCTCATCTACCTCTGGAGAAAACCTCGTAGCAAAAACACTCACCAGTCTGGTTTTAATCACTGGGATGTTTCCGTCTGCTCCGGTGCCAGTTATGCCCAATTTTCTCCGCAGCTCCTTTTTCGGGCGGACCTGCAGAGCAGGTTGTGTCGCAGGTTGTGTCGCTGTGTCGGCCCGCTTGCGTGCACCTCTCTTTAACACAGTGCTCCACGATGGGGACTGAAGTGTGGCGGTCAGAACATCACTCGCCCCAGGAATGCAACAATCGGAACTTCCCGAAATGTCAGGAGCAGGTGACGTCACTTCCCATGTCTCCCTGGGAATCCCCCGCGCAGGGGCGTTGGCCCATCCAACAGCGTCTCCTCGGCCAGGAGGTGCGCGCGTTTGTAGTTTCTCCAAAGCTGTTACTCGGAGCTCCATGGCCGCTGTAGATGTCCTCATGTCCTCATTTTCACATCTCTGATTATCCAGAGTTGCTCTCAGGTTGGTTATGTCCCAGCTCAGCTGTTGAACTCTGCTGAGGAGCGCAGATGCGTCCAAATGTTCGAATCCAACAGGAGGCAGTTCATCCAAATTGTGTGACACAAATCTGGGAATATTATTGCCACACTCATTAAGCACTTTTAAGCAATCTTTGACATTATTGGCGTCCTTCTGAGGCCCCTTGTGCTTCACACAATGTGTTGAAGTTGGACACATTTCAAACAATATCCGCTTGGACTCCTCGATCCATTCAGAAGAGAAATTGTTTGACACCAGCAGAACAATTTCATCGGTGGCCAGAGTTCTCATTTTAACAACAATAAAGTTCAGAAGCTCATCCTCAACTATTACTTTACCATCTGTCATTTTGTACACACAGATTTCAGATTTTGTTTTTGGATGACCAGCTCCTCCAGAACGAACAGCCGCACCCAACGCACCAGATGCCATCTTTAGCAAGTTAACCTTGCTGTACAAGGTTTCTGATTAACACAAATGTTAGTTTCAAACAAGGAGGCAGGAGACGTCACAGTTAGGGCTGAGTGTTTACAGTCCATGAGGAACAGCCAGAAGCCCCACTGTTTGAGTCAAAGCCACCTGACAGTTCAGTTTCAAACACTGAGGCAAGAAAAGATTTAGAGCAGATTTAGAAACACAAGTTATTTTAATTCAAGTTTGTGTACAAAACTTGAGTTGAAGTTAAATATAAACTCTTTATATTCAACACATGTCTGCTATATGGTTTTGTGAATCTCACTGTTTATAGCAGCTCTTAATAAGAGATGTTTTCTTTCACTGTACAGGACATCGTAGTGATGAGGAGGAGGGAGCCAGCTGGTCCAACCTGGATGTTTGTGAGCTGAGATCGGATCCAAACACCAAATACAAACAAGTTGCTCCACTGATGCACTGAAGACGAAGGACATGTGATCCATGTGGAAACCCTCTGTGTGGCCGTTGAACAGAAGAGCTGCTTCATCAGTTACCTTTGTCTGACTGATTACATGTTTTTAAATCTCCAATAGCAGTCGAGGAAGCTGTGAATTAAAGTCAGAAGCTGTAATGCTATAAACTGTTTAAATCTTGTGCCTCCTTTAGCTTGACTCATATGTTTTCTACAGTAATGTAACATCATCATCAAATTTGTTTTTAATAAACTGGCTAAAATAAAACTGAACTCTAAGCCTGTCTTAAATCAACATACACATTTTTTTGGGTGATAATAAGAAGACAAAGTCAGAATGTTTTGAACATTTTATTTTCTTACAAGTAGTAAGTAGTGTGACTGTAGTGTCAGGGTACAGTAGTCCTGAAGTCTGCAGGTAGATTTTTACGTATCTGCTCTTCAGGTATCAGGTCCTAATTGAGCCGAGTACTGTCAATAAAAAGTTGCTGTGATGATCCGGCTGACCGTGGATTGATGGACACCGTACCAGTCAGCAAGGTCCCGTTGCTTTGATCCAAGGTCATTTAAGAACAGGAAGAACTCAACAGCCGCACCCAACGTACCAGATGCCATCTTTAGCAAGTTAACCTTGCTGTACAAGGTTTCTGATTAACACAAATGTTAGTTTCAAACAAGGAGGCAGGAGACGTCACAGTTAGGGCTGAGTGTTTACAGTCCAAGTCCACACAGGAAGAACTCATCAACACTGAACAACTGGTAATAACTAATAATTCAATCTCAATGTCACTACTTGTGCAATAACCTGTCACACAACCTGTGTAATGTTGATTATGTGTAGTGTATATATATATATATATATATATATATATATATATAACTATGTGCATGTTAGCTTGTACTGTATTACTAGTTTGAAATACTTACAGTAGTTCATTCAAATTCATCCTGCTGCATCATTACTGTATATCCAACCATGTTTACTGTCTCTCTTCAGGACTTTGTGAATATTATAATTACTTTTTCACTTTGCATGCTTTTAGTATAGTTTGTTATTTGATTTTTAGCAAGTCAAATCGGATCTTCTCATCCTGAGCACTTCATTGTACTGTTAACTCTGTGTTAACCTGTATATGACAAATAAACACAACTTGAACTTGATGGGGAGTTCCTCTCATCTCATTCTTGGTGAACACTGACCATGGATAGCAGAACAGCTCAGTCATGGGTCAGAAACACATCAGGAGGTAAGATGATGCAAACCTGAAAAAACAAAAAAGTGTTCATATTTACCTTCATAACGTAAAAAACCAAACAGAGAACTCTTTATGAGAGTTATGCTTTAAAATAAATAATTACATCTCAGGAAATAAAAGTTTAATTGAAGTGAAACAGTTCTGGTTTCATATTAAAGGAAACTGCAGAGAATATTTCAGAGGTGTAACAGCCCTGAAGTTACTAGGAGTTTACAAACATATTTACAGATTAGAAAACATATGTTAAAATCTGAATATTATTTTAAAAGTATGTAGTTACAAACTTTTATCAAATCACTCATTACTCCAACACCAAATCTACAAGTGCAGGGTGTGGAGTCAAGTCATAATCATGTTTCTTACTGAGCTGCAGCTGCTGTGTTCTCCTCCTCGCTGTCCTATCTGCTGCTTCTCCCAAACCCCCGGTCATGGAAGGGAGAATTATTCCACTCGAACAATGCAGGTACAGCTCCTTTTTAACCACTGTTAAATTAATTCTGAGGTTTAAAACGCCGGCTACAAACCCGAGTGTTAGCTTTAAAGGCTAACTCGGTTAGCCACGAACTCTGGCATTAAATGTAAAAAACTAAGCGCTCTATTGTCCCTGCTATTCACTGGACACAACGGCACACAAGGGCAGCACGGTGGCACAACTGGTAGAGCTGCTGCCTCTCAGCGAGAAGGTTGCCGGTTCAAATCCCGGTCCGGGGCCTTTCTGGGTGGAGTTTGCATGTTCTCCCCGTGCATGCGTGGGTTTCCTCCGGGTACTCCGGTTTCCTCCCACAGACCAAAAAACATGCTTGTTAGGCTGATTGGTGACTCTAAATTGACCCTAGGTGTGAGTGTGAGAGTGGATGGTTGTTTGGTGTGAGTGAGACAGGTCCCTCTTGTAAATGAGTCCCCGTGACTCAACGAGGCTAGCCTGTATAAATAAAGGTTGAATGAATGAATGAATGAATCTCTCTTGTTGTACCAGTAGCTCGCAGATAATTTACCATTTGTGTCTTTTACATGGTCTAGTTCTAGAAGCTACCGCTAACAACAACTGCAGTCGACCAGAACCGGAAGTGCAGCGTAGGGCCCACATTTTAACTGAAGTACGTCACCACTACCCGTGGCATATAGCCTATTCTTGAAACTGTGCCTACAGTCAACCTACTTCACATATAGGGAGCAATATATAGGTAGAAACATGGATGTACTATGGGGTCTCCAGTTTCTCCTATTGTTGCCAACCTGTACAGGGAGTCCGCGAGTTATGGCGCCCTCGACCTACGGCAACTCAGACATATGAACGTATCATATTTAATAAAAATCCATCCATCCATCCATCTTCTTCCGCTTATCCGGAGTCGGGTCGCGGGGGTAGCAGCCTAAGTAGGGAGGCCCAGACTTCCCTCTTCCCAGCCACTTGGAGCAGCTCCTCCGGGGGAATCCCAAGGCGTTCCCAGGCCAGCCGAGAAACATAGTCCCTCCAGCGTGTCCTGGGTCTTCCTCTAGGTCTCCTCCTGGTGGGACATGCCCGGAACACCTCACCAGGGAGGCGTCCAGGAGAAGACCTCCTCAATCCTACTGGCACGTCTTCCACTGAGGAAGCGGAGCCTGGGGACTTTGGGTCCCAGAAGAATTTAATAAAAATATGAAATAAAATGGATGGATGGATGGATGGATGGATATATTTTGAATGTTCTTAATTTCATGTGTACAACACTTTGTTGCAGCTGTGGTTGTTTTAAAGGCTTTATAAATAATAATTATAATAAAAATAATAATTTTTAATCATAATTGCGCAACTTCCGGCCGTTTCTGGAAATGCCGCGGTGACCTCCATTTTACTACAGTCTTGGCTCCTTCCAGCTGGCTTTCTCCCATTAGAGGATGCCTCATACAGATAAATTAGCTGGAAACGCTCTGTGAACTCTGTCAATGTCTCAGGCCCGGAGGAGCAGCCACCAATCGCGTTCCCACAACGCCGCCCGACATGCTAACGAGCGCAGCTAACGCGGGCGAAGACACCAAGCCGACATGCCGCGGAGGGGCCATCTGCGGCTGGGAGCTCGTGTCAATGTCCGCCTGGTAGCCTAAGATGTCGGGGGACACTGAGCTAACGCGGAGAAACAAAGCCAACAGCCTTTTTGGATGAACTGACATGCTAACGAGTGTTGCTAATGGCGAGGCCTAACGTCAGTTAACGCCAAGCAGCTTGTTTTGGATGGACGAACATCGTGGAGAAACGGCTTTAAGTAAGTTTTTTTTCTGGCTCCAAATGTATGAAGTTAACAAGCTAACATTCCTTCTTGTAAACAGTTTTGACCGCGTGTGCGCGTGTGGAACGGAACGAAGCTGGGGGAGCTCGGACGTGCAAGCACTAACATGCTAAAATACGAAGGCAGGCTTTGACCAGCTCAAAGTAAGACATTATATTTTTTATTTATTCATTTATATGTGATACTGTACTGTAATTATGCACTAAGTGTGTTAGGTGTGTTAGGATAGGCGAAGTGCTTCGTAACTGTACAGTAACATACATATACGTGCAGGCAGTGGCGACTCGGGTGGACTCCGACTTATGGCAAAATCGACCTACGAACGGTCCTTAGGTCCGGAACTCGTTCGTAAGTCGCGGACTAGCTTTACATGGAGAAGGTAGAAAAGAGAGCCTTGATGTCCTTTTCAGGGACACCTCCAAGTCATTGGTTAAGGTATGTTGATGACACCTGGGTTAAAATTAAATCTCAGGAAGTCCAACATTTCACTGATCACATCAACTATGTGAACCGCTGAAAAGAGATCCAGGAAGTGGTTACAAGAAGAAATCGATTGTTTACATCTTCTCGTTTACACGAGAAGATGTAAACGATGGCAGGCTGGCTTTCTTGGACTGTAAGGTCTCAGTTTCTGATGGAGGACATTTGCAAACTGAGATGTACCGCAAACCCACCGACACAGATCAGTATTTGCAATTTGGCTCCCATCACCCTCTGGAGCATGTTAGGAGTCATCAGGACTCTGTACCACAGAGCAGACCGTGTCCCCACTAACTCAGGAGCCAGGCAGAAGAATAAACCCCACACATGACAGGGTCTAGAGTGAATATCCTAACTGAGCCTTCCTGAAAGATGAGAAGGCACCCATACAGGACACCAGCCAGACATCAGGTGAAAGGAAGGAACCCAAACTCAGACCAGTGGTCATTCCATATGTTACAGGAGTTTCAGAGAAATTGCTACGTTTATTTTTTAAACATAATGTCCCAGTGGTGTTTAAACCCCAAAATACATCATGGCAAAGACTGGTTCATCACAAAAAGCCAGACCCCCGGCACAAACAGAGTAATATTGTGTATGCTGTTCAGTGTCAGGAGGGCTGTGATCAGTCTTACATCATGGAAACTAAACAGCCACTGGCCAAAAGGATGGCCCAGCACAGAAGGTCAACATCATCAGGTCAGGACTCTGTGGTCTACACTCATCTCCAGGCCAGCGGTCACTCATTCAAGGATGAAGACAGAAGAACGATGGTTTAAGAGACGAGTAAAGGAGGCCATCTTTGTGAAAAGAAAACCTCCATCATTAAAAAGAGGTGGAGGCCTCCAAGTTCAACTGTCCTCCTCTTACAATGCTGTTATTGCTAGTATCACTCAGCCCATTGTGAATAGCAAGCAACCATCAGGGTGGTAACAATCCATCGTTAGGCTGATGGTCCTCCTTAATCATGTGAGCAGCTAGTTTTGGCTGTCAGCAGCAAACTTGTTGATCCACTATGAGAAGGTGCTATTCATTAGACTGAGCCGAATACAGCACCTCAGTCTGAAGAAGTATTTCAGAGTAAAGATGAAACGTTTCTACATTTTTTTTATTTTATTTTTTTTTTAATGTCCAAAGGACCAGACTTAACTTTTTTAGATTGGAACAATACTCTTTACTTTATGTATGCTTCCATTAGGTACAGTTATTAAACAGCATGGGATACATTTTCATTGTCATGCTGATGATTCACCATACCAATACTTCCCAAAATGGGGTACTCTTCCCCATGGGAGTACACAAGAGGGATATATGGTGTACAGTCAGAGTCAGAGATTCTTTATTATAATTTGCACCACATATGGTACAAGTGATGAAATGAGATTATGTATAGGGTCCCAGTTACATCCAAATATAAAATGTAAAAGAAGAACAGTAACAACATCTAAGACTTTTTTCCAAGATGGCACGGGTATGTAGGGCTTGCCGTCCCTCGCTCTCTGCCTTTTTCTATTTTTGTTATTTTTACAATGCTTTGTGCAGTGTCATATTTGCAGTATCATCGTCGGGCACTTCTGGAGCTCCGTACATTTGCTGAAATGCCTGTGGAGTTTTTGTATAGCGGTCAGCACTCTCCTCCACCAGTTCTGTCCAAGATTCCTGCATTTCTTCTGCGTGACCCTTGCCTTTCCCCTTGCCTTTCCCCTTGAATGAGACGTCACAGACATTTTGGGAAGCGTGCAAGGGTCTTGGTGAAACTGAGGCACCGTGTGGCTTTTTCTGCCAAGAGTGATGGGGCTCGCTCTGGATCTGATCATCACCCCTCTGATCCGTGGTGCTCCAGGGACCCAGCGGCTGGATAGCTACTCGCGTGCGCAGTCCATGTAAACAACTGGAGTTGTTTACCTGCGTGCCGCGCAAACCGACATGGGGGAGCTGTTCTTCAAAATCTGCACCCACTGGCGCGTGCTCCCCCCACCACGCCTGTGTCTGCATCTGTTTCCAACAAGACTTTCATCCTCAATTACTTTTTTATAGACGAGGAGTTGGATTTTCTTCACCTCACGGAATCTTGGTTATCAGATGGTGAGTCCAGCGCCTTGGTGGAATTATTACCTCCAGACTGTCTGTAGCCGTGTTTCCATCAAGGTTTCTAGGTGCGCATTTTGAAGTATCGCAGCAGAAAAGCTTAATGGAAACGGCAAAATGCGAAGTTACTTCCTGAAATTCGCCAAAAAGTAGATACGCTCGCTTGAGGTGGTTTTTGGGATCTTCGAAACCGAGCAGATGCGCAAAACGACAGATGGAAACACATTTGCCGACTCGTGCTGCCGAAGCGAACATTCACGTCACGTGACTGATCAGCTGTTTCCGCTCCGGACAACATGTAACATCGCTAAAACTAGTTGGCATGACAGAATAAATACAACTCGCCCGATAGCAACACGTACCTGAAATATTCTCTCCATTTTGACGAGATGTGTGGCCGGGTTCTGTTTTCAACCGCTACTTCCTGTTTACTGTAGACATGCGCAGTGCTGACGTCTGACGTAATGACGCTGACGTCTGACGTAATGACGCTGTGCGTGGCTTGGTAGATGCGCTACAAGCAGAGTAGATGGAAACACTTCTGCTTCGCATTAATTTGTATTTACATATTTGCGAGATTTCAAAAATTAGCTCAAAATTCGAAATGAAAATGGATGGAAACAGGGCTACTGTTTTAATGCCCCGCGGCTATCAGGCCAGCACAGGGGTAGAATATTAACAGTATTTAAGCCAAACTTTGCTTCTAAACAGTTGGCCATCCCTGTTTCCCGCTCCAGCTTTGAGCTGAGCGTCTTTGAACTCGGACACTCCCCTCCAGTTCTGTGCGCGCTTGTCTACGGCCCCCCGAGATCCAAGGACTTCATAAGTGCATTCTCTGACTTTTTGGCTGGTATCTCACCAAGATACATAAACTTGTTGGTTATTGGAGACTTTAATATCCATGTGTGTTGACAGGAGAAGCCCTTAGTGAAGGACTTCCTAGATTTACTGGACTCTTTTAATTTAACTCGGCAGGTAAACGTCCCACCCAAGAACATGGTCACATGGTGGACCTCGTTTTAACACGTGATGTCTCTGTTTCTAATCTGGTAATCAGTGACAATGTTTTGTCAGATCACATGCCTGTATTGTTTGACTTGACCCCTACCACCACCCCCACCCCCCATCCTACTGCTAAGCCGTGCGCTCTTGCACGTATCACTTGTGCCATTAACCATTACAGTGCTGCTCATTTTAATGAGGCTTTTAACTCTGAGAGGATCGAACAGCTCCTGGTGTCTCCTTCCACCGAGGAGTTAACCTCTCATTATAACTCTGTTTAAATGTTCTAGACTGTGTTGCTCCCCTTAAAACCAGAAAAACAAAACTTAAATCAGAGCCTTGGCTGAATGACGTCACTCGAGCCATTAGTCAGCAATGTCGGAGAGCTGGATGCAGGTGGAGGAAGGATGGGCTGCAGGTTTCGTTTCAAATATTAAGGGAGAGTTGGCGTCGCTATCAGAAAACTGTTAAAGCTGCTAAATCTAAATTATTGTCTGATATAATTGTCTCCGACTCCCATAACCCCGAGCTCTTTTATCCACCCTGAACACAGTTCTACACCTCAGTGAGCCTTCACATCCGGAAGCCTCAACTAAACTGTGTGTGTGAAAACTTCCTCCATTTCTTTTTAGAAAAAGTTAAGAACACCCGGGCACTCATTTCTCTACCAGCTCATGATCCATCCTAGCCTGGTTAAAACCAGACCTTGTCCTTCACTTCGCTTCAGACAAGGGTCTGGACTTTCTCCATAGACAAACGATTCTTGCTGGAGGCGTGAGCTTTGCTGATGGCTGCTCCCCCGTGGTCTGCTGAACTTGACTTCAGCTCCGCCTCCTGCTGAATTTTCTCTCGCTCCGTTGCATATTGTGTTTATATGTTAATAAAACGTCCTAATAAAATAAAATAAAACCATGGATCGCTGGTCCAACACACCAGAAGACCAGGAAATCTGATGGGACTCGGGCAGCAACTTAAAACCTGACTTTAATTCTCTCGTGACAACCTGAGGCATTTCCTTGTTCAGCGCACGGAGGAGGAGGAGGAGGGAGGAGGGAGCGATTACTTGACTTTTGGGAAAAAAAACAAAAGAAAACTCCAGATAAGGGATTAAGAAGGGGAAATTAATAAATTTGTGTCACATATAAAACAGTCCTGCATCGCTTTGAATGAGAACATGCGCTGGCTGCGCGCTGGGACAGGTGGGGGCATTTCCTTATCAGCGGAGGGAGAGGAGGAGGAGGAGGAGGAGGAGGGAGCGAACACTTGACTTTTGGCCAAAAAAACAAAAGAAAACTCCAGATAAGGGATTAAGAAGGGGAGATTAATACATTTGTGTCATTTATACAACAGTCCTGCATCGCTTTGCATCGCTTTGAATGAGAACATGCGGCTGCTCGCTGGCTGCGCTGGGACAGGTGGGGGCGTGGGTTAGGGGCCAAAAACTCCGCCCCTTCTGTTCTCTGATTGGTCCGGTCAAAAGTCTACCGGAGAAATTGTTGTCTATGAGAGAAGTCCCAGACTGTGCAGTGAAGGGAAATGAGAATTGAGCGGAGCTGTGCAGGAAGGTGAGGGCCAGGCTAGATCCATCCCATCTCAGTGTGTAGCTGTGTTTGACCACTTTGAGCCCATCTCTCTGTCTTCACTGGTGCAGGTAATGTGCAGCATGAAGCCATCTGGTTCCCCCTTTGATGTGGTCCCCCCCTACACTAAAGGAGGTTTTTCCTACACTGGGTCCTTCTAGTCTCGCTATTGTGAATAGCAGTTTATCCTCAGGTGTGGTCCCAAAAACCTTTAAACATGCTGCTGTCCAGCCTCTCCTGAAAAAACCCTAACCATGACCCCTCGGTGGTGTCCAACTTCCGGCCTGTCTCCAGACTCCCATTCACCTCTAAACTACTGAAAAAAATTGTTGAGTCTCAGTTGAAATGTTTCTTGGACGACCACGCCATCCTACAGTTGTTCCAATCCGGCTTCAATTCTCTCCATAGCACTGAAACTGCTCTATTGAAGGTCTTTAATGACATTTTCACAGCCACAGATGCAGGTGATTAAGTATTGTTTGTCTTATTGGACCTTACATCTGCTTTTGACACCATCGACCACAACATCCTAATTTCCAGGCTGGAGCAATGGGTGGGCATCACAGGGTCTGCCCTTAAATGGTTTGACTCCTACCTTTCCGACAATCAATCACCTTTATTTAACCAGGTAGAGCCCGTTGAGATCGAGATCTCTTTTACAAGGGTGACCTGGTCAAGTGGTCAGCAGCACACGTCACATTGGCAATAGGCATTTGCACTTATCAAAAGAAAATAAAGAAAACTACAATCACAGTAAACAGATGTTGACAGTTCAAAACCAACAGGATATGACAGATTTCTATATACATTATATACAAAACAAGCAGACAGACCTCGGTTGGGTAAATAAAGTTAAAAAAATCAACAATGACATGTATATTGGATAAGTAATGGTTAGAAACATCTGCAATGGTCAAGTTTCTTGATGACATTTTCTACTACGGTTGACATAAAGGATCCAGGAGAGATGAATGTTGATAGTTTCAGATCTTTCTGTAAGTTGTTCCAGGCTGAGGGGACGGCGAAGCTGAATGCTCTTTTTCCTAGTTCAGTTCTGACAGGAGGAACTGACAGGAGGACTAAATCGTTAGAGCGCAGGGAGTAATGACTGTGTGATGTTTGTATTAAGGAGGTGAGGTATGACGGGACTAGGTTTAGGAGGGTCTTGTAGATGAAGGATATTCAGTGAGTGTATCTGCGAACCTTTTGTGTCAATATCAATGATCTCAGTTAAGCATCTACAGCGCTTCAGTGGGAGGGTACCGCAGCAGTCCATCCTCAGTCCCCTTCTCTTTTCATTATACCTGCTGCCACTAGGTGCCATTTTCCGCAAACACAAAATAGCCTTTCATTTCTACGCCGATGATGGTCAAATTTACTTCTCCCTGAGGCACTGAGGATCACGCTCTATTCAACCCATTCTTGACTGCCTGGCCAACATCCATGATTGGATGGCTTCAAAACTTCTTGTTTCAATGAGAAGAAATCTGATGTCATGTTGTTCCATCCCAATGGCTCATTCACGAACCACGACATTGACCTTCTCTCTCTCGCCCCGCTAGAGAAACAAAGGGTCACTAATCTGGGGGTGATAATGGACCCTTCCCTGAAACTTTGATGCCCTTTATTACAACGTACTTTTGTGAAATCGGATTCTCTGTTCTGACAAATATGAAAACAAAATACAGAGCAAGACTTTGTGATAAGAACGATTTAAGACTCAGACTGTCTCAAATTAAACCACATATAACAGAGTTGTGTAGTTATGTGCATCCTTCCAAGCACACCCTTCTCATTAAAACTGTGGTGAATTTAACTGCTAGTTATCACACCACAAATGTTTTACAATACCTGTATATACATTCTACACAGGCTAAATGTTTGGATAATTCAGCCTATAAACATGTTGCTTATTAATATTGAAAAACATACAGAAACATAAACTTCCCAACAAGAGGCAGAAATACACTGGACCAAGTTTACACCACCAATAAAGCAGCATACAAGGCCCTCCCCCTCCCCCACATCGGCACTTCTGATCATATCTGTGTTATGCTAAAGCTAGCATACAGACCACTGGTGAAAGTCACAAAACCAGTTCGCAAGCAGATACGAGTGTGGCCAGAGGGGTCTTCAGAGGCACTCCAGGACTGTTTTGACACCATAGATTGGAGTATGTTCAAAGAAGCTGCTACCACAAACAACAACACATGTCTCTAGGAGTACTCAGACACTGTATGTTCATACATCACCAAGTGCATTGATGATGTAACCAACCTCAAAACAATCACTGTTCGGGCAAATCAGAAGCCATGGCTGACAGCAGAGGTTTACAGACTCCTGAGTGTTACGACCGGTGAGGATCAAAACACATTTGAAGGACGCAGGACACAAGGAAAAAGGTTTAACAGAAATTTTATTAACTAAACTAAAGTCCGGTCAAGGATGAAGTCATCTGCAGCAGCTCCCTCTGGTCAGGAACCACCACCAGCTTCTCCAGGCATCCCACGTCACAAACAAAAGAAACAAAGTTCAACTGAGAGATGGGTTGGGGTAAAGCGGCCAAAATCAAAATAAGGCTGCCCAACAGAGCCAACTCCTATAGAGCCTGCGAACCCTGTTAGACAGCGGGCTAACTGTACCAAAACTCTAGGCCTAAGATAAGGAACTAAAGCGAAAACAGGACTACCGTTTACCCAACCAAAAGTAATGAAAGTAATTATATGCAAAAAAGAAGAGAGGCATGAGCCAACACAGCTGCCTCCAGCAGACAGCACACCAGAGCCCTGAGCCCAGTCTCTGAGACTCAGAACCCTCAACAGCTCAGGTCCTCTACTCTAGGTACACTAGAGTCCACACGAGCCTCTAAACAAGAGAACCAGAGCACATTAGTGCTCCAACCAACACTCTCAAAAGATGAGAGCACCAACGACCTCTCTAATAAAAAAGAGATCACTACAACCAGGGAGGGTGGAGGAAACTCCCAGTTCAACAAACAAACATCTGTAGGTTCCCCTGATGAATGTTCAAACAGTGGTCAGGGTGGGTGAAGGACACTCCTGAACACACACATATGCAGCCTGCAGCTGCCTTCAAATAAACTTGGTTTACCTTCCAAAAAGGCTCTCAAGTTGCTCCAACAAGCTCCTGCTTGCATCCACCAACCTTAGTTGGCCATCATAACCTCCACACTGTCCAAAACCTCCACACTCTAAGCAAAGGCCTCCACAGTTCAGGTCTCAGCTCAGACCATTTAAAAGGCTGAGAGCAAACAGGTGTTTCACCTGAGCTAATCAAGCCTGATTAGGCTGAGAGAAAAAAAATGCAGCTACAGGCTGCTGGTGCTTTTATCAGACTGCAGCCAACCTAAACACAACAATGATGTTTTAAAAAAAACTCTGAACCCCCTCAGGTTCATAACACCCCCACCGAAAGTTATTTTGTATGGGGGTGATGTGTATGTTAGGGGAAAACATCACACATCCACCCATACAAAAAAAACAGAGGGTTAAAAATGTAGCGGTCACACCACCTAAATGGACTAAAAACATCATTTAAAAAACAAGTCCATCAAACCGCTAACATTTATTCTTCAGTCACACTCAAAAAGTTTTAAAACCAAACAAGCAACGCTTGTCTAGGTTTATCCTGAAAAACTTTTTATTAGCCATAGACCCCAAACAAATACCAACACCACCATTAATGGTGCCAGTGTGTGACTGAATACTGGTCTTGACAGTCAGGAGGGATCTGTCCTCATTCTCTGCACTGGACAGCATCTCTGTGTCAGCTTCAATAGCTCTGCTCTCAGTCACACTGTAAGCACAGAGACAGTTAGACACAGAGTTATGGTCAACATGATATGGCAGCATTGTACCACACTCAGACTGCACAGTTAACAACAAGTTGAGTTCTTCAGACTCATCTACTGCTTCCTGTTGAGGCGTCGGTCCCATGTCATCCACCACCACTTTCTCTTCAATTTCTGTAGCGGCAGAAATGGGACATAAAGGAGCAGGAGAAGGTGTCATGTGAGGCTTCATCTCTCTTAGGCTCACTGGGACATCCTCTTCCTCAGAGCTAAATAAAAAACATTCCCTCAGTTCAAAGTCATCCTCATTTAGCTCTTCTAAGTCTATTATGTCCTCATCTGACTGAACTGGGGTTTGTTTAGTTTCATGTTCAGTGTCAAACAACAGTGTAAAACTGTCACTGAGATCGTTGTCATCTTCTCCCTGAAGATGTGGTGAGGACAGCAACAGTTTCACCTCCTCCACTGGAATCTGCTCTGCTTCACAGTTCACCATTAACTGTCGCTTAAATCAACCTTGTCCTCTTCTTGTCCTCGTACCTCCGGTTGACAAGTCTTGAGGCGTCTCCTTTTGT
>JBBPBX010002614.1:23525-34100 GCA_038048925.1 Garcialebias charrua
TGTTGATTTGTCAGCCTTAACGCTCTCATCTCCTTCAGCAGCTCCAGTCTTTTTTTTTCCCACAGACGCTTCTTCTCCTGCAAAGCAGCTTGACGTCTTTGTCGTTCAATTTCCTGTTCTTTTATGAACGATTGATGTTTGAGTCGTAGTAGCTCTTTTTCTCTCATTATTTTATCTTCAAGTTCCTTTCGTCTGGAAGCATCTTCTTTTCTCAGACGCTCTTGTTCATCAATCTCAGGAAATATCCCAAGCTGGACCAATTCACACAGCAGTTCACTCTCTAGCCATCCATCATTAGCAAATTTTCTAACATCAATGTTAAAATGATCTGCTACACTCAGCTTTTGTACTCTTGTGCAGTCTGCAAAGACCTGCACAGTAGGCTGTTCAAGGAATTTATTTAAATTAAATGCCATGATGCAGACAAACAGTTTTAAGCTGTATCCTTCTTATGACTTTCACTGTAAACAGCAAAAATCCCAGCTGCATTTGAACGCAGCACAATCCAAAAACACACACACAACTGCGTTTCAGCTCAATCAGCAACCAGGAGCTGGTCCTGTCAGCTCCAGAGAGAGTGCAAACTACAGCACACAGCTGTCAAAACACACCAAATGTAAAAAGGAGCAGTTAAGTCTATTAACTACTATCCAAAAAACACTTAGCTTAAAAAAAAAACTTCACAACACTCTCAAGATTAAGCACAAAAAACACAATGTTTGCTCAAGACTAGACTCCCACAAACATGCACAGCAGGTGCTCAGCTGTCTAAAAACTCAAGTGCTTCACAGAAACACTCCAACAAGTTTGTCCTGTGCAGACAAACAGACGAGCAGACAACTCAAAAAACATAGCACCTTACAAACGAGCCCCCAATACTAATTCAGATCCCGGACGAGCCCCCAATAAATATGTTACGATCCAACAAGGATCAAAACATATTTAATGGACACAGGACACAAGGAAAAGGTTTAACAAATTTATTAAAGGAACAAAGGGTCATCTGTAGGAGGGGAACCACCTCCAGCTTCTCCAGGCATCCCACGTCCTAAAAAAAAAGTTCAACGAAAAGGTGGGTTTGGATAAAGCGGCCAAAAGAAAAATAAAGCTGCCCAACAGAGCCAACTCTATACAGAGCCGGCGAACCCTGTTAGACAGCGGGCTACCTCTACCAAAACTCTAGGCCTAATAGAAGGAACTAAAGCGAAAACAGGACTACCAGCTTTACCCAACCAGAAAGTTATGAAAGTAATTATATGCAAAAAAGAAGAGAGGCATGAGCCAACACAGCTGCCTCCAGCAGACAGCACACCAGAGCCCTGAGCCCAGTCTCTGAGACTCAGAACCCTCAACAGCTCAGGTCCTCTACTCTAGGTACACTAGAGTCCACACGAGCCTCTAAACAAGAGAACCAGAGCACATTAGTGCTCTAACCAACACTCTCAAAAGATGAGAGCACCAACGACCTCTAATAAAAAAGAGATCACTACAACCAGGGAGGGTGGAGGAAACTCCCAGTTCAACAAACAAACATCTGTAGGTTCCCCTGATGAATGTTCCCTGGTGGTCAGGGTGGGTGAAGGACACTCCTGAACACACACATATGCAGCCTGCAGCTGCCTTCAAATAAACTTGGTTTACCTTCCAAAAAGGCTCTCAAGTTGCTCCAACAAGCTCCTGCTTGCATCCACCAACCTCAGTTGGCCATCACATAACCTCCACACTCTAAGCAAAGGCCTCCACACATGTTCTGGTCTCAGCTCAGACCATTTAAAAGGCTGAGAGCAAACAGGTGTTTCACCTGAGCTAATCAAGCCTGATTAGGCTGAGAGAAAAAAATTGCAGCTACAGGCTGCTGGTGCTTTTAGCAGACTGCAGCCAACCTAAACACAACAATGATGTTTTAAAAAAAACTCTGAACCCCCTCAGGTTCATAACAGTGTGTGACTCAATCTCTATGGCCCCAAGTCGTCAAAGCAAAGGGTATGATTGAGCCTGTAAACTGTAACAGAAGCAAATGCTTGATTCACAGTGAGGCATCATGGGATTCCTGTGGCTGGCAAATCTGCTCTGCATTAACTTATCAGTGTCAGCAGCTTATCAACCACAGCTTCCCTACCAGACTCTGCCAGAGCATCTGGCACACCTCAGCAGTGGTAGAGCTCTCGGGCCAACATGCTCTTACTGGTTTGGCTTTTTTTCCTCTCATGCTAACATTGTTTTCAGGTGTCCAAGGTTCACCCTTTTCTGCCAAACTGTTTTCTAAACTCAAGTGCCACCTCCTCATTCTATTCTCCAGTGTCTTGAAACATATTTTAGTTTGCCAACATGGCCTTGTCTTCAAAGTCCAGTGCTTTCCACACATCTTGTAAACTGTTAAGTGTTGGGAAAAATAACCTTGAAAACTTTGAGTAATTGTCGGATCTCTCACTATTAAACTTAGCTTGATAAAAGTCAACAGCTGGTGGATCTGGCAATAGCATAATACTGTAGGTCCCAAGGCTGAAACCTGCTATTATAGGCTTTTATTTATTTTATTTTTTTATATTTGTATTTTTTGTTTGAACATGTGTTTGTCCTTCTGGCAAACAAATGTGCAATACATTACTTTTTACTCACTACACACTAAATAAACTCTACTTTAAGTAGACAGCATGCTTTTACCATAATATACAGTATTTTTGTTGCTGCAAATCAAAATACAAATTTTTGTGCTTACATTCAACTTGATTATTTTCTCATCAGGTGGCAACACATTGGGCTAGAGATGGGGAATAGGATATAATTATTTGTGTTTGCCATTTCTATATAACTTAAATCTAAATGTGAAAAAAATATATATATACACAACTCAACAAAGTTAATCCAGGTCCTTTGGATGTTTTGTGTGTGTGTGTGTGTGTGTTGAAAAAACAAAAACAAAACACGTTTAATCCTTTATCCAAAGAACTCCATCAGTCCGGGGAGATGCCACAAACTCAGTCCCACAAGCAGCACACTCACATAGTGGACAAGCCCGTTTTATAGTGATAAGATGGTTTCTGGAGTCCACCCTCTCCCCCGTCGACTCCTCCGAGGAAGCCATGGCCAAGGTGGTTCAAAACATCAAAGTTCATGCGCAATAATTCAGGTAAAAATTCCAACAAAGTTAAGTCAGGTCCTCTGGATGTTTTTTTTTTAAAAACATTTCATCCTTCATCCAAAGGACTTCATCAGTCTGAGGAGCCGCAACAAACTGCCGCAGATGAGTCGACGGGGTGGGACTCCAGAAACCATCTTATCACCTGCAAACTGGTTGGTCCACTATGTGAGTGTGCTGCTTGTGGGACTGGATATGCTGTGGCGCCTCGGACTGATGAAGTCTTTTGGATGAAGGATGAAATGTAAGGAAAAAAAAAAAAAACATCTGAAGGACCTGGCTTAACTTTGTTGGATTTTTTTACCTGGGTTATTGAGCATGAACTATGATACATACACAACATACATATTATTAATACATCTTTCTTCCACAATTGCAAATTATTCTAGCTATATTAAAAAAGAGGCGTGCAAGTAAAATAGTAATTAAAAGCAATTCTAAAAGTATACAGAGCACAACTCTTAAAAGAGCATTTGTTCCCACGTTATTGAAGGCAGCACTCCTTGAGATGCGTCAGCATTTATAAAAAATGTATTTGATAGGCAACAGGAACGCTTTTGTGTTAGAACATGTGAGTATGCACATTAAACATCAGACATGGACGAACTTGTTGCTGAAAAAAAAAAGTTGTGTACATATATAATATGAACTAATATTTAATTTTGTAGGCAGCACGGTGGCGCAACTGGTCGAGCTGCTGCCTCTCAGCGAGCCGGTTACACCGGTTCAAATCCCGGTCCAGGGGTCTTTCTGGGTGGAGTTTGCATTTCTCTCCGTGCATGCATGGGTTTTCTCCGGGTACTCCAGTTTCCTCCCACAGATAAAAACATGCAAGTTAGGCTGATTGGTAACTCTAAACTGTCCCTGGGTGTGAATGAGAGAGTGATTTTTTTTTTGTCGTCTCATTTGTCTCCATGTATCCCTGTGATGGACTGGAGACATGTCCAGAATGTCCACTGCCTCTCACACAGTGATGGCTGGACATGGGCACCAGTGACTCCCGCAACACAAAAAGGAAGAAAGCAGGTAAAAGATAATGGATGGATGGATGGATTTAATTTTGCTGGCTAGACAAGGTGAGAAATGCAATGTTCACATTGAAAAATCTCTGTGACATCTCACCCACACACAAATACATAAAAGCTACACTTGCCCTTGATGTGCCACATTCATTTTTTTTATGAAAACTTTAGATATTTTTACGAAAGACAAAAAAAAAAATAATAATAATAATAATTTTGAGCTTGAAAACTGGTGCTCTTTCAGAGTACTGGAGTCACCAGCTACATACAGAAATTATTTATTTGTCTTACAAGGACAAATTGTTTTTGTTGACCCTTGAATATAGAGAGAGTTAAAGCTGCTTTCACTTTTTAAAGAAACAAATTTGAAAAAATAAATAAATCAATGAATGAAAAGATAACCAGACAGAAAGGGCAAATCTGGATTATGTCAAAATCAATTCCACTCAAAAACCATCTAATAATGGAATAGCAGTCGTGTGAGAACATTTTTTCTCTGGATAAAAGCTACAGAAAAAAATAATACTGAATTACCGGTAAATGTTTGTTTGTTTCTTGTACATTTGGCATTTCTTATTTTTGTCTCTTACTTTAAATGTTTACGTTGCAAATGCATTAAACAAAGAAGTGAGGATTCAAGAATTCAAGGATTCAAGGTTCTTTACGGTCATTCATATCACATGTGGTACATGAGGTGGAACAAAACTATGCACCGGTACACAGGGTCCCAGTTACAAAAATACAAATTGTAAAGAAAAACAGTAATAAGATCCAAGCTATGAACTAAGAAATACACTGAACTAAGAATACACTAAACTAATAATACACTAAATACACAAAACTAAGAAAATAATACACAATAAAAGCTTGCTTAGGTGGAGGTAAACGATCATAGTAAGAATAAATTCAGATTTTTGCATCTTTAGTAGTGTTGAACATCAAATACATATTCTTAGAATGACAACTTATTTTCCTTATTATTTCCTATCAGTCGTTTTCTTCTCAAAAAGATGTTTTGGTGTGGATAAGAACATTACCAGGAATATTCACTCTGATGCGCAGCAGATGCAGGTATATCCAGCATCCAACAGATCTGTGAGGTGTTTTCTCACACTTTATCATACGAGTGAGTGGATGTGTGGGAGGTCATGTCTTCTGTTTGTGTGCACTCGTGTTTCCGTGCATCTAAGTGTGTGTACTATTCCTTTGCAACAATGCTCACTCTCCCAAAGGGGTAGTTGGATTGTTCAGATAAATCATCTTCAGCTGGGCAGCGAAACCATACAAAAACAACAAGGAAAAATAAAAAAAATCCATATGGAAGCAAACCAAAACAGAAAATGTTGGTTAGAGCTGAAATTAAACAGGTGAAAATTTGAGTACTGTAATTCAGAACTCAAATCTAGTTGAAGTTGTAAGTGAGTCACCCAAAAGGAAGCGGTGTTAGATCTGCACACAGAAAAATGGAAAGAAAGTCAAATGTATTGTGCTTCATCTGAAAACAATATCTCTGCAAAGAGCACATGAAAAGTGTCACAGTATGCCACACATGCATCTAAGCACATATGCACATTTTCTTGCAAAACATAACTTTGTGTAGAAATAGTACTTGATTGAGTTGCTAAATTAGTTGTTGTTTAACATTAAAAATCTCTATTTTTTTAACTAATATTTGTTCTTCTGTTGACTTTGTATTTCTATGATTAAAGTTTTTTTTTTTTTTAAGTTGCTTTTTTTCTTGAAGTAAACATAGGGGTCATCAATTCTGACCCCAACACCAAAGATGTTACTCTAGTTATTATTTTAAAAGTCAATAAACAGGATACATTTATTCACGAGATGTGTTCTAAGTTCTAAGAATTTTTAGTTGATGTTTTTCTTAGTTCATATCTTAGATGTTATTACTGTTCTTCTTTTATATGTTATTGTTTGATGTAACTGGGACCCTGTGTACATAATCTTGATTCATCACTTATACCACATGTGGTGCGAATGACAATAAAGAATCTCTGACTCTGACTGTAATACTCCCCAGTAACAGTCAGATAACATAATAACAAATTACCATAGTCCCTTGTTTATTGCAGGGGATCCGTACCATGAAGCACCGCGATAAGTGAAAAACCACGAAGTAGGAATAGTAGTACAAGTGGTTTTATATATATATATANTATATATATTTACAGTGAATACTTTTGTTAATTTTAAGACTAGGATTAAAACTGACCTCAAACACCATTGATAGTAACAGGAAGCTTAAAGGAAGGTTAAATAAATACTTTATTTTCTGTAAATTATCATTCATGTTGTAGTATTTGCAGTAACAAAGGAGTCAAAACTGGGTGTATTAGAGATTAGTCAAAAACACTAGCAGTTATATGTTTTTAAGCTCCAAGGTGAAATAAAGCAGTCCTCTAGATGCAGTGTGTAAGCATGCTAAAAGCACCAGATGACTCCTCCTTCCAGGCTGTCACTCTATTTTCCCCCTTTATTTTCTCTCAGTGACATTAAAGCTACATGGTAAAGCATAGAGATGCCTACGACAGGTGTTGCAAGTGTTTTTCTACATATTAATCTGACATAAATGGATGGACCAGATATAGATGAACTAGACCAGTTAAAATAAGACCCATTCTGGACAGATGTTTAAACCTTTAGGACAGTTTTTTATTTTTTTATTTTTAATCCTGAGACAAGCTACTGATTAGTGTTTGCCACTGCCTCATGTCCTATATGCAATAATACACTGACCCCATCACATTGTTGCTGTAGTCTGGCCTAGTCAACCGCAGCAGATGGCAGGGCTGGAATCTGAATATCAGTGAACTGGTTCATAATTGTGAAATTAAAATAGTATCAAGAGCACATTTGAACATACATTGTGTAAAACAGAGCAGAGTGATACATCCAATTATGTAAATCAGAAGTAGTCATTATGAGAAAAAAAAAAAAAAACATGTTTAAAGCTTACCGAACAGTTGATTGGTACACAAGATCTTCACGTCGACGGTAATCCTCCATATGAGAATAATTTGTATTAAACATTGCATCATAGGTGAATATTTTCTGCTTGATGGTACCTCCATCTGTGACCTGTGAAGCAAAGAAAGACCATTATTAGGGGAGATCCTGTACTGATGGATATTAAAAGACCTATATGTCTTTAGCTGATGCACCAAATCATACAATAAAGTTTGACGTGGACTCAGCTGTTCAGAAAGTTGTTCTAATGACACTGATAAATGTATAATGAGTAAAGCAAACTGAAAATCTGCTGACGTTGTAACATCACAGGGATGGTCTTATAGGATGGCCCCGTTAGTTTTTATGCATATCATTAAAACTTACGAGGACTGACGCAGCACAGAGTTCTGCATGAAACAGGCAAAGATTTTGCAGATTTAATGGCATTAGACAAAATACTACAGAGAGTAATGTCATTAAAAAACCCTGCGCCTACACTGCACACCACGTATGGCTGTGATGCACTTTTTGAGTTTTCGGTGCCTCTGCCTTGCCATCCTGCCATCGTAGTTAAGTTCCCAGCGCCCTTCCAGCCTCGGGCTCAGGCTCCAGCCTGCCATGGCAGCCATCTCCATGTTCCTCCATCTGCCGGCACGGATCGAACTCTACGGAACAGTTCGGTTCAGAAGGGAAACCTTGGATGTTCTGTGTCTGCCAGACTGGAAGGCAGTCATTGTCCGTTGCCACGGTCATTATCATCATCATGCTGCTAATGGGACCGCGCTGCTAGCAAGACCATGTCACTGAATCAGATTGCTAACAGTACCATGGTTCTAATGGGACCATGTTGCTAAGAAAACCTCACTGCCAACAAAACTACTCTGCGAATAGGACTATGCTGCCAACAGAACCATGCTGCTAAGAGAACCACACTGCTAACAGAACCATGCTGCTAAAATAACCATACTGCTAACAGAACCATGCTGCTAAAATAACCATACTGCTAACAGAACCATGCAGGACCATGGTGCTAACAGAACTGCACTGTTAACAGAACCATGCTAACAGGACCATACTGCTAAAAGGACCACACTACTAACAGAACCATGCTCCTAACAGGACCATGTTTTTAACAGAACCACACTGTTAACAGAGTCATGCTAACAATGCCATGCTGCGAAAAGAACCATACTGCTAAAAGAACCATACTTCTAACAGAACCTGCTAACAAGATCATGTTGTTAAGAGAACCATGCTGCTAAGAGAACCTCATTGCCAACATAAAGTAATAGGAATGTGCTGCTAACAGAACCACACTACTAACAGGACCATGCTGCTAACAGAACCATGCTGCTAACAGAACCATGCTGCTAACAGAACCATGCTGCTAACAGAACCATGCTGCTAAGAGAACCTCACTGCCAACATAAACACTCTAGTAATAGGAATGTGCTGCTAACAGAACCACACTACTAACAGAACCATGCTGCTAACAGAACCATGCTGCTAAGAGAACCTCACTGCCAACATAAACACTCTATAGGAATGTGCTGCTAACAGAACCACACTACTAACAGGACCATGCTGCTAACAGGACCATGTTGCTAACAGAACCATGCTGCTAAGAGAACCTCACTGCCAACATAAACACTCTAGTAATAGGAATGTGCTGCTAACAGAACCACACTACTAACAGAACCATGCTGCTAACAGAACCATGCTGCTAAGAGAACCTCACTGCCAACATAAACACTCTATAGGAATGTGCTGCTAACAGAACCACACTACTAACAGGACCATGCTGCTAACAGGACCATGTTGCTAAGAAAACAATGCAGCTAACAGAACCACACTGTTGATAGGACCATGCTGCTGTAGACATTTCTTTTTCACTTTTGGCACCTTGTTTATGCATTTTTGTTGCATGCTTTGGTATTTATTTATTTTTTGTTTGTTTGTTTTTGCATAGTCGAGAAGGTTTTTTTTCACCCTGAGCATTTCATTGCATTGTTGACCTTAAGTGATGATCTGCATATGACAAATAAACCTAAATCTAAACCTCTAAACACTTTTATTTTCATTTTTAGACATAGTCTAGAGCAGTTTTATTTTATTTCTAATATTCGAAGGAGTGTTAAAGTCACTTAGCATTTGAGTGATTGTGATTTTGCTTCTTTTGAAAAGCCACCGACAGCCATACAGAAAAGGGGGTGACAGGATTTTAATGGAGCCACTAATACTGCTTTTGAAGAGGAAAATAGTTGGTGGGACAGGAATCCCTCATTTGATGCTGTCATTCCAATTCAATCAAATCCTTCCAGCGCGTAAACAACGTCAAGGCTTTTCAAGATTCGTTCTGAGTTTACTGTAGGCATCGTTTCAATGAAAGACAGAACAAAGTTTCATTCAAATAAGCAAGACTGAAAAATTTAAAAAGATGATCTGAAGGAATCATTTAAAACATTTTCTGTCATAATCTAATCCCTTTTCATTTGCATTTAGCTATATTAAGACATTTTAAGATAATGTTTGTTGGCAATTTAAAATAGGTTATAAAGGCAACAAAAGATGTGCATTAGTCTGAATAATGTTTGCTTTTTCTGATGCTAGTTTGAGGAAAAGTTTTCATCCAGTCACGCTTGAGTCCAGTTCTCAGTTTTGATGTGAGCTCACGGGTGTAAACACTGAGCAACGACGCATCTTTATTTGGAGAGGTAGAACAGGGAGCAGGAACAGGTAAAGGTCAGCTTCTAAAAGCAAAGCTGTGTTTGAAAATTGTTTTCTAGCCACCCAAACTTATGGCGCTGCTCCAGTTATAGAACCATTTATTTATTTTCTAGACACATCACAAGGGATCAACATTCGCACACAATGTTAGAAATAAAAACTGCAATAGTAAACAACTGATTTCAAACTAAAATGTTTATTTTATATTTACACAAAATAAGAAGCAGTTTAAGGAAATTAAAAAAATGTTTTAGTTTTTTTTTCAACATAGTTGTCCTTATATTTGCTATATGCACAGTAAATAAG
The DNA here is from genome assembly GCA_038048925.1 of Garcialebias charrua. Lineage (NCBI taxonomy): Eukaryota > Metazoa > Chordata > Actinopteri > Cyprinodontiformes > Rivulidae > Garcialebias > Garcialebias charrua. Next base: position 33,684 of record JBBPBX010002614.1, read on the forward strand.
TAAAGTAAGTAAAGCTGTGAGATGAAAACACATGTTTAATAATGTTCAATAATACCTATTAGCATTGCATCTGTTTCATTTAGTCATTTATTGCCTATATATATATATATATAATAATTTATTTATTTATTTATTTATATATATATATATATATATATATATATATATATATATATATATATATATATATATATATATATATATATATATATATATATATATATATATATATATATATATTATATATATATATATATATATATATATTATATATATATTATATATATATATATATATATATATATATATATATATATATATATATATATATATAAGATATATATATATATATATATATATATATATATATATATATATATATATATATATATATATATATATATATATATATATATA
>JBBPBX010002614.1:48336-62172 GCA_038048925.1 Garcialebias charrua
ACTGCAGAGTAGAACAGGTCTTATAGTGTTAAAAACATTGGAAAAGTAAAAAAAAGCATGACTCTTACAGTGCTGCCTGCTATGTCCAGGTGAGTCTCTGTGCAGCAGGTAGATGATGGCGTCGTCAACTCCAATGCAGTTATGGGTTCTAACTTATATGAGTTCAAATGACAGTGTAAAGTTCTTAGCTAGGTTTTAACTAGAGATGGGGCTGATCTCATCCAGTATCGGTATCAGTATCCGATACCAGCATAATTTAAGTATCGGAGTATCAGATCCAACCTGCCGATTCTGATCCGGCTTCAAAGTGCACTTGTGTTCCACCATATTCTGTGACTGCCTTCTTAACATTGTGTGAGTTAAACCCAATGAAGACACTCTGGGCCTCACAACAGGGAACACACAACCTTACATAGAACACAAGAGGCAGGTCTATACCACACACAACCTTCTCACTCATGGTGCAGCTGAAAAACTAAAAAAACGCTAAGCATTATGGGAAAGACAACAGTCCACTCCCCTTAACCACTATGGGAGTGTATTTTGTTGTCTTTCCCATAATGCTTAGCGGTATTTTAGCTTTCCAGCTGCACCTAAAGCTGGAAAACTAAAAAAAAAAACGCTAAGCATTATGGGAAAGACAACACAGTCCACTCCCCTTAACCACTATGGGGGGGTGGATTTTGTTGTCTTTCCCATAATGCTTAGCAGCGTTTTAGTTTTCCTGCTGCACCATGAGTGAAAATGTTGTGTATGGTATAGACCTGCCTCTTGTGTGCTGTTAAAGTTTGTGAGTTTCCTGTTGTAAGGCCCAGAGTGTCTTCATTAGGTTTAACTCAAACATTGTTAAAATTAATGGTCTCAGTTCAAAAAATTTGTTATACAGACTCACATACTTGAACAGTATCGTATCGGGAAAGTATCGGTATCGCTTGATACCCAGATTTAAGGATCGGATCGGAAGTAAGAAATGTGAATCGATGTATCCCTAGTTTTAACACCAATATGCTGCCTTATAGGTCTGAAAATATTGATGAGGGTCTGTCTGTCTGCCTGTCTGTCTCTGTCTGTCTGCATGCATATCGACAGGTTTATTTTGTTAAGAAAAAAAAGGCACAGTTCAATGTCATTTTTCATTTGTTCCATTTGGAGTCAGTGTCAAAAAATCGTGCTCATTTGCCAAAGTTATTTTTAGAAGTAGTTTGGGGTAGAAGAACAAAAAATACTTTTGTTCTCTTGTATTTTTATTAGTCAAGAAAGGCAATTTTCTGCCACATCTTCCCATGTCCTATGGTTCATTCCAGCAACTCAAATCCTGCCAGGTATCATTGTCAGAACATGTGAACATTGAGTCACCTAATGAACAGTGATCAAACAGATTAAGGACAAGCATCCAGAATGTTCTCCCCTTAGTGTTACATCTCTTTACCTGGCTGCCCTTCACAGAACCCTTTGATATGTGAATGAAGTCTCCATATTGCGTAATATAGTACTAATTTGCAAACATCCTTTGTATTGCTGCTTGTAAAGCTTGTGGTTATGTGATTCATTTATTACATGATTTACTTCAGGTTGTCTGTGTTTGGACATTGTGCTCAGGTGTACTTTTTGTTTGTTTTTGTAAAATAACGTTTTTTTTATTTTTTATTTAACACATAACGTGAATAATTGTAGGGCTGGCTGGTGTTTTATGTATTAATATATTTATTTATATATTTATTTGGGGTGGGGGTGGGGCTACGCTATGTACTCTTAAGACTTCTGGAAAGCTTAGATTTAAAAAGTTAAAAATAAAACAAAATAAATGTCCATTGTCAGGGCCCTCTGCATCACTAAACAACTGGGTTAGAAAAGTTTCTTATTTGCTTCTCAGCAGTTACTGAAGTAGATTATTATTTTTCTAATCTACAACTTTCATAGAAAAAACATTTTTTTGTAACATCTGTCATTCTGCCTTCTTTAATAAATGCTGGAAAACTTTGCAATAATGCACTGCTCACACATTAGCTACAATATTTTACAAACTTTCAGCGTATCAGCTGTCTGCAGTGAGTCTGAACTGGTGTGATCTCGTCACCTTCCCAGTCAACCCACAGACAGCCTGTCTTGTGTCAAATTATAGCTATGGGAACTATCTCTGTTGGTTTGTGTCTCCGATGGTTTCAGAAAACACGCTTGCATAACAGTTAACCGTCTGATTTTCTCACTGCCCGGGTCTGACCCTCAACCTGCCTACACCTTCAGAGTGCAGCTAAGTGCAGCTGGTCTGTTGGTGCCACAGTTTTCATGAAGCTCAGCTCTAATCCATGTATGTAATCCGTCACATCCAGCAGCAGCCAATCACAATTCATTTACACTCTGCAATACTGGAATCAAAATGCCTGACAGCAGAGTGACACAGATAACAGGTCAGAGAAAATATCTATCGATGGTAGGGATATACTTTACTTTGTGAGAGCAAAAAAAGAATAATCCCTGTAATACTCGCTCAAAACCCAAACTAAAGACACGTTATTGCCATACAAACTTTCTGATTAGAATTCAACATCCGACTGGCAATGATATAAAAGGCACTGTTTGTTTATATACTTTGAGTAAATATATATCAAAGTCAAAGTCAACTTTATTGTCAGAACTGCAATATGTACAGGACATACACAGGATTGAAATTGCATTTCTCTCTCAGTCCCTCGGTGCAACAGTAACCATTTAAACACTAAACAATTAATAAACAAGCATAAAATGAAATAATAAAAGTTTAGTACTGTCCTGAGTTTTTTGCATAGTAGTTTTTCATAGTAGTAAAAAAAGTATAAAAAGTTTCACCAACACCAAAACACCAACATTTAATAAACATAATCATAAAATGAAATAGAGTGTAATACTGTCCTGAGTTTTTTCATAGTAGTTTTCCATAGTAGTATAAAAGTATAAAAAGTTTCACCAACAGCAAAAATGAAATAGAGTGTAATACTGTCCCGAAGTATAAAGTATAAAAAGTATATCTATAAAATAAATGAAGGTTCTGGCATTTGACATTTGTAAAGAGTGACAAAGCAGCATATGGGGTTAATGTACACAGTATATGTATGAGGTAGTTGATATTGGTATAGAAACAAAGTGGCATTATGCAATATGCAATAAGGCTAGTATAAAGAATGTATACTGTATATCAGCAGTAGTGACTAATTCTTTACCATTAATATATTTCTTTTCATACCTCCAGATGGCCAATATATATAATAATAATAATAATGTCTTTGTCTGTCATCTGTGTATGTTTCCCATACACAGACGAAATTCGTCTCTGCATTTAACCCAANAATGAAAAGTGCGTTATAAATTGAATTCATTATTATATTATTATTATCATCTATGGTCATGAGCTTTGGGTTATGACCGAAAGAACGAGATCTCGGATACAAGCGGCTGAAATGAGTTTTCTCCGCAGGGTGTCTGGACTCTCCCTTAGAGATAGGGTGAGAAGCTCAGTCATCCGGGAGGGACTCGGAGTAGAGCCGCTGCTTCTCCACATCGAGAGGAGCCAGTTGAGGTGGCTCGGGCATCTGGTTAGGATGCCTCCTGGACGCCTCCCTGGTGAGGTGTTCCGGGCATGTCCCACCGGGAGGAGACCCAGAGGAAGACCCAGGACACGCTGGAGGGACTATGTTTCTCGGCTGGCCTGGGAACGCCTTGGGATTCCCCCAGAGGAGCTGCTCCAAGTGGCTGGGGAGAGGGAAGTCTGGGCCTCCCTACTTAGGCTGCTACCCCCGCGACCCGACCCCGGATAAGCGGAAGAAAATGGATGGATGGATATATATATATATATTTATTTTTTTTTTACAACTGATTCACACACACATTTAAAGCATCAAATTTAGATTTATGCTCTGGATGTTGGCAAATTGCATTTTTATTTTTATATACATAGTATCAAGTTACGTCATCAAATTTTGCTGAAATAATAAGGTTAGCTCATAAAAAATCGCATGACACAGTGTGTTGAGATTGTCTTCGCTTTAAGGCTTCTGTATATGTTTGCATCAGTCATTAATGCTCAGCCTGAGGTTGCTGTACTTCCCCACTGAGAATTGTGAGAGACGGAGGAAGGAAAGGAGGTTTTTATTTGAGGCAGAAAATCTCTTTAACCATGTCGTCTTGTCACTCAGTGGTCTGCAGGGGGGGACAACATGCAGAGCTGTACCCTCACAGGTTAAGAGCCAGGACCACCAAGGTTGCATGCTGAATTTGCTTATTGGAATAGCATCAACAATATGCAGCAAATCCACAAATGTAGCCACCATATCTGAAACTCCTCAGTCAGCAGTCATGGCATATCTACACCTCAGCAAACCACTAACTTACATTTGACAGCTTAAGTGTTGCAGACTAATAGCGTTAATACGTAATGCACTTTTATCCTATTGCATACTATATTGGCTTGTTTATTATGCTATATTTAGGTTCACTGCTTTGCCTCTGGTATATTTTATAGAAACAGTGGCAGCAAATATTGTCCATTACATCACAGGAGAATGTAGCATTATTGCTGCACTTAAACACTTGTGTGTTTCATGCTGCTTACCTCCCAGTGTGTGGTCCTATGGTCTTCCAGGGTTTTCAGCTGCTGAAAGGCAGAGTGATTTCTCCAAACAGAATGGTGCAGTGCCTCACTCCAAATGTTCATTGTCCCAATGGGTTTAGAACCCAATATTTGAATGTTCTTAATATGTGCTGTGTACACAGAATAAAACACACATGCTGTGGGTGCTTATCCATAGTTTGAAAAACAGTTTCTACACCCCAAGATGCAATTCAGCCCATCACTGACCTTAGATTAAAATGTGCTGGTGAAGATTCTCAGTGGTCCAGGACATGATAAAATCAAAAAAGGCGTTCAATACAGAACAACTGGACTTTATTTGTAGCAAACAAGACGTTTCGCTTCTCATCCGAAGAGTAATTGATAAAGCTCCTCGGATGAGAAGCGAAATGTCTTGTTTGCTACAAATAAAGTCCAGTTGTTCTGTATTGAAGGCATTTTTTGATTAGATTAAAATGATAATGATAATTTACACACTATAGCAAAATTGAACTTTAGTTAAACTTATATTTCACAAGTTCAAAATACATAATTTATAAAGTAGTTTAATGTCTGAAAAGATAAGTATGTGACCTATTCCGGGACAAGAGGTCTACGTTTATAATACTTTTTCTCTTGCATACATTTATATCAGTTTTAAATACAATACGATATCACACTATGCTTAGGTCCATGTTTAAAAAACAGACTTTCAGAGATAATAATAGGCAAATTAGCATGGATATGAAGAAACGTGCTGAGCTTTTTTTTTTTTGTGACAATGCTCAGAATATCTTTTGTTGCTGCCTGACTAAGTATTTAATGAGAAACTAAACTGGTATAAATCTTATTAAGACATTATTTGGGAGTCATGGTGCCATTCAATGAAAGTGTAAGATTGTGATTACAAAGGCATACGTCAAATTTGGAGAATAAAAAAAAAGCATAATTTACAAATGTATTTATAAGCCAGAAAGTGAAAGACATGATGCCGCTGGTTTTAATTTCATGTAGAACAATGAACTAAATAAACACACAAGAACGTTTTGTCAAAAAATGCACACAGGCAGAATTTAGTCCACCCTATTTAACTGTTGTTTTGTGTGTGTGTTTTTTCTTCTTCGAAAATCCTGTTTTTTTTTTTACTTCTGCTTTTGCCTGGAATTATGAAGCAGCATTCAGGTTTAATCTCTCAAACCATGCATATGTTAGCTGAATCTCCTCCAGTAGCTGCTGATGCAGCTGCAGCCTATAAATAGTTCTGGTCCAGACATGCAGAGGGAGGGGGGGCTTTGCTTAACCCCTGAGATCCAGTTTGAATCTGACCCTAATGATCGGTGGAATCATTAGAAGGTTAGCCCAGCTGGTTCGCCAGGAAGGATGCAGGTCACTGAGAGAATCTGCCATAATCAGATCTAAAGGGAAGATTAAAATTGTGTTTTGTGCATTAGATTCATCCTATTTTCAGTTATCTGTCACAGTTTCTTCTTTTGCCTCATGACTATTACTTTTGCCAACGTCTACTATTTGCCGTAACACCAACAAGGAAGGGGTAACTAATTATTTACCATTTATATCTGCCTTTGCATACCTCCAGATGGCCAAATGCTGGAGGTTTGGTGCCTCCATGCTTCACATGCCTTGCATGGCCTGAATTCAACAAAGCAGTTGTAGCAAAGCTTTGCTTCCCTAACAGTTCTTTTCTGCAATCAAAGAGCATTCATCTCCCTCTTGTACAACCATTTTGGCACAGTTTGGGTCTTCTTTTTCCCTCCCACGTGTTCTCCCTTCCACTGTTCTATTTCTCTCTCAGCCTTTTATATCACAAACAGGTCTACTTTAGGAGACATCCACTCATGCAGATTTTTTCAGATTTATTACGCATGGTCTCATAGGTCAGTCTATTAAGAGGAAAAATCATCAAAGGGAAATAGAAATGGAGAGGTGCGGAATGTCTCTTTTTGAGCTAAAATATTTGTTCTATTATTTTGGCTTTGGAAAAACAAAAATATGATACAATCATCCTTGTATAACATGGCAGAAGCAATCACAATGCATGTTTAATTAGATAGAGGGAAAAAACGAACGATGGCTGTTCTCCTGCCTGTATCTCGAGGGCTGATGAACAGATCAATTTACCAGCAGTCTGTTTAAATCCTGCTACTTTATCAAAAATGCAATTACAGTAGCTTTATTGTTTTTGAGATGTTGTACAAAGTAAATGTTTCCTTAAAATTTTATTTCTGCACAGTCACTCTGATAATCTATTGATGCATTTGAATGTCTGACTGGCTTAGCTAACTGTCAAAAACAAAAAATTCATAGAAGCAGTTACCGTATTTTTCACTGTACTCGTTGCACCACCCTATAAGTCGCATCTGTCCAAATATGCCTTAAAAAGTGGGGAAATCCATAAAGATGTCGCTTTGCAACAAACGTTGCATCTATTATATGTGCACTGAAACCTGAAAATGTGGACCGAACCCGGAAATGTGGATCGGTGTTGTGCCAAAAATCGACGGGTTGTCAAATGGCGGCCGTGGAAGCGCGCACAGGAGGACTTTAACAAGAATTTAACAAGATTAACACTTAAATGCAATTATTTGTTTGCTCAAAGTTATAATAAAGGTGTGTCTCAGTCTACATTTTGCTTAATAAAAGCACTTTGACGGTCAAATCAGCTGTATTTCAAAACCCAATTTTTGGAAGCAGCGGGCACGAACAGAGGGACGAGTCTCCACATTTCTTCGAAATTGAACAAGATAAGCACCTAAAAACAATTATTGATTTGCTTGAAATTATTCAAAAGGTGTGTCTCAGTCTAACGTTTGCTTAATAAAAGTACTTTAAAGGTCAAATCAGTTGTATTTGCTGCCTCGGTGCTCCCGGAGCACGCAGAGGGAGGGGGGGAAAAAGGAAGGAGGAACACGGCTTGTTTCTTCAAAATTTAACAAGAAAAGTACCTAAACAATTATTTGTTTGCTCAAAATTATAGTAAAGCTGTGTCGCAGTTGAACTTAATAAATGCACTTTAATGGTCAAGTTAGCTGCATTTCGCCAGTGGGGTGCAGCTGGTTTGACAGTGAGCAGAACAAAGGTGGGGGTACTGTGGCAAGCCGATTGTGTCATTAATAGCTAGTGAAGATTCTCAGTCATCCAGGACATGGTAAATTCAATAAAGTTCAAGACAAAAATAATAAAATATAAAGTATAGTAAATAAAGTCCAGTTGTTTTTGTCTTGAGCTTTTTTGAATTTGTCATTATAGCCACGTTTACCTATTACATGATACAACGGTATGCCTTATGCTCTCCTGTTATCTAGTGACTGAAAACTGTACTTTTTTTCAGTCAGAATGAATGAAAACTGTAGGCTGAGAAGATTGGTTATCCGAGAGCGACTCAGAGTAGAGCTGTTGCTTCTCCACATCGAGAGGAGCTAGTTGAGGCAGCTTGGGCATCTGGTTAGGATGCCTCCTGGACGCCTCCCTGGTGAGGTGTTCCAGACACGTCCCACATGCTGTACTAATATATACTGGTATGTACAGAACTATATGGTTCTGGAGACCCAGAGGAAGACCAAGGACATGCTTGAGGGACTATGTTTCTCGGCTGGCCTGGGAACGCCTCAGAATTCCCCCAAAGGAGTTAGCCCAAGAGGCTGGGGAGAGGGCAGTCTGGGGCGGGCCTCCCTACTTAAGCTGCTACCCCCAAGACCCGACCGCAAATAAGTGGAAGAAAATGGATGGATGGATGAAAACAATCATATCTCAGCCAAAAATTGGTTTAAGAATATGGGAAAAATCCATAAATACATCGCTTTGGCCTATAAGTCGCAGGACATGTAATTTTTTTAAGTGACTTATAGGCCAAAAAATACAGTATTTAGATCTCCCCCACCTAGTCCCCTTTTTTATTTTAAAGTACCACTAGTCCCACTTCTGTTATTGCCAGAATGTTAATTTTTGACATAAACATATCTAAACTGCATTATCCAATAAAGTTCAGTCAGGTCATCTGGACGGTTTCTGCTTTTTGCTGTTGAGACGTTTCATCCTTCATCCAAAGAAAGGACGTTATCATTCCGAGGAGCAACAACACACTCTGCTTTGGATGAAGGATGAAATGTCTCAGCAACAATAAAATAACTCGTCTAGATGACCTGACTGAACTTTGTTGGATTTAAAAAAAAAAAAAAATTTAATTACCTGGATTGGTGTAAAGGCAGGGCAGCCGGCTTGGGGCCTGAAAGTCCCAGGTTCGATCCCCGGTCCCTGTATACCTTGTGGTGTCTCTGGGCAGCACACCTCATCCCCAAATTGCCCCCAAGTGCTTTCAATAGCTGCCCACTGCACCACCTGGTGGTGGATGGGTTAAATGCAGAGACTAATTTCGCCATTGTATTGAAACATACAGTGATGACATTGTGTGACATTGTTATTATATTATTATTATTGAGCATGGACTTTGATAAGCTGCATTATGTTAATTTATAGTGAGTAAATATAGTTCTAAGCTCAGATGGACTTAAAGAAGTCTGTATCTCCTCACAAACACATTTTGTATTTGTCCAATAAAAGACTGGATTACCTGCTACCTACCCAACACCCACGTTCAGACACTGAACTACCTTAAGGCCATTGTATTAGTGCAAAGTTAGCTTTAACAGGAATCATACATTTGAAGTGCATTTCTCAGAGGACTCAGCATTTATAATGGTTCATCTGATAATGTGCTTTTTTAATATAAATGTGTTACTGCCCACATAAAGCTGATATACAGCCCAACTCGGTTTATTTTATCTCTAAAGGCTCATGACTAAAAGCGTCTATTCCTAAAACAATTATTGTGCACAAGGGTCAAAAACAAAGTGAACAGATTAAATACTAACTGTGGGCTTTAAACGTGCCTAACTGTTGGCAAGCCAGAATATTACTTCTGCAATAAACACTTCAGCAGGTCCTCTGGGTTTCCTGCAGAGCTATTTTTGATTCACTCAGCCGTCAACAATTCTTCTTCATCTTGGCTGTCCTTAAAAATATACCCCCCTCCCTAATAAATAAATAAATAAATAAATTATTATATATATATATATATAGGCAATAAATGACTAAATGAAACAGATGCAATGCTAATAGGTATTATTGAACATTATTAAACATGTGTTTTCATCTCACAGCTTTACTTACTTTACTTATTTACTGTGCATATAGCAAATATAAGGACAACTATGTTGAAAAAAAAACTAAAACATTTTTTTAATTTCCTTAAACTGCTTCTTATTTTGTGTAAATATAAAATAAACATTTTAGTTTGAAATCAGTTGTTTACTATTGCAGTTTTTATTTCTAACATTGTGTGCGAATGTTGATCCCTTGTGATGTGTCTAGAAAATAAATAAATGGTTCTATAACTGGAGCAGCGCCATAAGTTTGGGTGGCTAGAAAACAATTTTCAAACACAGCTTTGCTTTTAGAAGCTGACCTTTACCTGTTCCTGCTCCCTGTTCTACCTCTCCAAATAAAGATGCGTCGTTGCTCAGTGTTTACACCCGTGAGCTCACATCAAAACTGAGAACTGGACTCAAGCGTGACTGGATGAAAACTTTTCCTCAAACTAGCATCAGAAAAAGCAAACATTATTCAGACTAATGCACATCTTTTGTTGCCTTTATAACCTATTTTAAATTGCCAACAAACATTATCTTAAAATGTCTTAATATAGCTAAATGCAAATGAAAAGGGATTAGATTATGACAGAAAATGTTTTAAATGATTCCTTCAGATCATCTTTTTAAATTTTTCAGTCTTGCTTATTTGAATGAAACTTTGTTCTGTCTTTCATTGAAACGATGCCTACAGTAAACTCAGAACGAATCTTGAAAAGCCTTGACGTTGTTTACGCGCTGGAAGGATTTGATTGAATTGGAATGACAGCATCAAATGAGGGATTCCTGTCCCACCAACTATTTTCCTCTTCAAAAGCAGTATTAGTGGCTCCATTAAAATCCTGTCACCCCCTTTTCTGTATGGCTGTCGGTGGCTTTTCAAAAGAAGCAAAATCACAATCACTCAAATGCTAAGTGACTTTAACACTCCTTCGAATATTAGAAATAAAATAAAACTGCTCTAGACTATGTCTAAAAATGAAAATAAAAGTGTTTAGAGGTTTAGATTTAGGTTTATTTGTCATATGCAGATCATCACTTAAGGTCAACAATGCAATGAAATGCTCAGGGTGAAAAAAAACCTTCTCGACTATGCAAAAACAAACAAAAAAAAAATAAATAAATACCAAAGCATGCAACAAAAATGCATAAACAAGGTGCCAAAAGTGAAAAAGAAATGTCTACAGCAGCATGGTCCTATCAACAGTGTGGTTCTGTTAGCTGCATTGTTTTCTTAGCAACATGGTCCTGTTAGCAGCATGGTCCTGTTAGTAGTGTGGTTCTGTTAGCAGCCCATTCCTATAGAGTGTTTATGTTGGCAGTGAGGTTCTCTTAGCAGCATGGTTCTGTTAGCAGCATGATTCTGTTAGCAGCATGGTTCTGTTAGCAGCATGGTTCTGTTAGTAGTGTGGTTCTGTTAGCAGCACATTCCTATTACTAGAGTGTTTATGTTGGCAGTGAGGTTCTGTTAGCAGCATGGTTCTGTTAGCAGCATGGTTCTGTTAGCAGCATGGTTCTGTTAGCAGCATGGTTCTGTTAGCAGCATGGTCCTGTTAGTAGTGTGGTTCTGTTAGCAGCACATTCCTATTACTTTATGTTGGCAGTGAGGTTCTCTTAGCAGCATGGTTCTCTTAACAACATGATCTTGTTAGCAGGTTCTGTTAGAAGTATGGTTCTTTTAGCAGTATGGTTCTTTTAGCAGTATGGTTCTTTTCGCAGCATGGCATTGTTAGCAGCATGACTCTGTTAACAGTGTGGCTCTGTTAAAAACATGGTCCTGTTAGCAGCATGGTTCTGTTAGTAGTGTGGTCCTTTTAGCAGTATGGTCCTGTTAGCATGGTTCTGTTAACAGTGCAGTTCTGTTAGCAACATGGTCCTGTTAGCACCATGGTCATGCATGGTTCTGTTAGCAGTATGGTTATTTTAGCAGCATGGTTCTGTTAGCAGTGTGGTTCTCTTAGCAGCATGGTTCTGTTGGCAGCATAGTCATGCATGGTTCTGTTAGCAGTGCAGTTCTGTTAGCAACATGGTCCTGTTAGCACCATGGTCATGCATGGTTCTGTTAGCAGTATGGTTATTTTAGCAGCATGGTTCTGTTAGCAGTGTGGTTCTCTTAGCAGCATGGTTCTGTTGGCAGCATAGTCATGCATGGTTCTGTTAGCAGTATGGTTATTTTAGCAGCATGGTTCTGTTAACAGTGCAGTTCTGTTAGCAACATGGTCCTGTTAGCACCATGGTCATGCATGGTTCTGTTAGCAGTATGGTTATTTTAGCAGCATGGTTCTGTTAGCAGTGTGGTTCTCTTAGCAACATGGTCCTGTTAGCACCATGGTCATGCATGGTTAGCAGTATGGTTATTTTAGCAGCATGGTTCTGTTAGCAGTGTGGTTCTGTTGGCAGCATAGTCCTATTCGCAGAGTAGTTTTGTTGGCAGTGAGGTTTTCTTAGCAACATGGTCCCATTAGAACCATGGTACTGTTAGCAATCTGATTCAGTGACATGGTCTTGCTAGCAGCGCGGTCCCATTAGCAGCATGATGATAATGACCGTGGCAACGGACAATGACTGCCTTCCAGTCTGGCAGACACAGAACATCCAAGGTTTCCCTTCTGAACCGAACTGTTCCGTAGAGTTCGATCCGTGCCGGCAGATGGAGGAACATGGAGATGGCTGCCATGGCAGGCTGGAGCCTGAGCCCGAGGCTGGAAGGGCGCTGGGAACTTAACTACGATGGCAGGATGGCAAGGCAGAGGCACCGAAAACTCAAAAAGTGCATCACAGCCATACGTGGTGTGCAGTGTAGGCGCAGGGTTTTTTAATGACATTACTCTCTGTAGTATTTTGTCTAATGCCATTAAATCTGCAAAATCTTTGCCTGTTTCATGCAGAACTCTGTGCTGCGTCAGTCCTCGTAAGTTTTAATGATATGCATAAAAACTAACGGGGCCATCCTATAAGACCATCCCTGTGATGTTACAACGTCAGCAGATTTTCAGTTTGCTTTACTCATTATACATTTATCAGTGTCATTAGAACAACTTTCTGAACAGCTGAGTCCACGTCAAACTTTATTGTATGATTTGGTGCATCAGCTAAAGACATATAGGTCTTTTAATATCCATCAGTACAGGATCTCCCCTAATAATGGTCTTTCTTTGCTTCACAGGTCACAGATGGAGGTACCATCAAGCAGAAAATATTCACCTATGATGCAATGTTTAATACAAATTATTCTCATATGGAGGATTACCGTCGACGTGAAGATCTTGTGTACCAATCAACTGTTCGGTAAGCTTTAAACATGTTTTTTTTTTTTTTTCTCATAATGACTACTTCTGATTTACATAATTGGATGTATCACTCTGCTCTGTTTTACACAATGTATGTTCAAATGTGCTCTTGATACTATTTTAATTTCACAATTATGAACCAGTTCACTGATATTCAGATTCCAGCCCTGCCATCTGCTGCGGTTGACTAGGCCAGACTACAGCAACAATGTGATGGGGTCAGTGTATTATTGCATATAGGACATGAGGCAGTGGCAAACACTAATCAGTAGCTTGTCTCCGGATTAAAAATAAAAAAAATAAAAAACTGTCCTAAAGGTTTAAACATCTGTCCAGAATGGGTCTTATTTTAACTGGTCTAGTTCATCTATATCTGGTCCATCCATTTATGTCAGATTAATATGTAGAAAAACACTTGCAACACCTGTCGTAGGCATCTCTATGCTTTACCATGTAGCTTTAATGTCACTGAGAGAAAATAAAGGGGGAAAATAGAGTGACAGCCTGGAAGGAGGAGTCATCTGGTGCTTTTAGCATGCTTACACACTGCATCTAGAGGACTGCTTTATTTCACCTTGGAGCTTAAAAACATATAACTGCTAGTGTTTTTGACTAATCTCTAATACACCCAGTTTTGACTCCTTTGTTACTGCAAATACTACAACATGAATGATAATTTACAGAAAATAAAGTATTTATTTAACCTTCCTTTAAGCTTCCTGTTACTATCAATGGTGTTTGAGGTCAGTTTTAATCCTAGTCTTAAAATTAACAAAAGTATTCACTGTAAATATATATA
>JBBPBX010002614.1:62291-77211 GCA_038048925.1 Garcialebias charrua
TATATATATATATAAAACCACTTGTACTACTATTCCTACTTCGTGGTTTTTCACTTATCGCGGTGCTTCATGGTACGGATCCCCTGCAATAAACAAGGGACTATGGTAATTTGTTATTATGTTATCTGACTGTTACTGGGGAGTATTACAGTCAGAGTCAGAGATTCTTTATTGTCATTCGCACCACATGTGGTATAAGTGATGAATCCAGATTATGTACACAGGGTCCCAGTTACATCAAACAATAACATATAAAAGAAGAACAGTAATAACATCTAAGATATGAACTAAGAAAAACATCAACTAAAAATACTTAGAACTTAGAACACATCTCTTGAATAAATGTATCCTGTTTATTGACTTTTAAAATAATAACTAGAGTAACATCTTTGGTGTTGGGGTCAGAATTGATGACCCCTATGTTTACTTCAAGAAAAAAAGCAACTTTAAAAAAAAAAAAACTTTAATCATAGAAATACAAAGTCAACAGAAGAACAAATATTAGTTAAAAAAATAGAGATTTTTAATGTTAAACAACAACTAATTTAGCAACTCAATCAAGTACTATTTCTACACAAAGTTATGTTTTGCAAGAAAATGTGCATATGTGCTTAGATGCATGTGTGGCATACTGTGACACTTTTCATGTGCTCTTTGCAGAGATATTGTTTTCAGATGAAGCACAATACATTTGACTTTCTTTCCATTTTTCTGTGTGCAGATCTAACACCGCTTCCTTTTGGGTGACTCACTTACAACTTCAACTAGATTTGAGTTCTGAATTACAGTACTCAAATTTTCACCTGTTTAATTTCAGCTCTAACCAACATTTTCTGTTTTGGTTTGCTTCCATATGGATTTTTTTTATTTTTCCTTGTTGTTTTTGTATGGTTTCGCTGCCCAGCTGAAGATGATTTATCTGAACAATCCAACTACCCCTTTGGGAGAGTGAGCATTGTTGCAAAGGAATAGTACACACACTTAGATGCACGGAAACACGAGTGCACACAAACAGAAGACATGACCTCCCACACATCCACTCACTCGTATGATAAAGTGTGAGAAAACACCTCACAGATCTGTTGGATGCTGGATATACCTGCATCTGCTGCGCATCAGAGTGAATATTCCTGGTAATGTTCTTATCCACACCAAAACATCTTTTTGAGAAGAAAACGACTGATAGGAAATAATAAGGAAAATAAGTTGTCATTCTAAGAATATGTATTTGATGTTCAACACTACTAAAGATGCAAAAATCTGAATTTATTCTTACTATGATCGTTTACCTCCACCTAAGCAAGCTTTTATTGTGTATTATTTTCTTAGTTTTGTGTATTTAGTGTATTATTAGTTTAGTGTATTCTTAGTTCAGTGTATTTCTTAGTTCATAGCGCGGATCTTATTACTGTTTTTCTTTACAATTTGTATTTTTGTTGGCTGTAACTGGGACCCTGTGTACCGGTGCATAGTTTTGTTCCACCTCATGTACCACATGTGATGTGAATGACCGTAAAGAAACTTGAATCCTTGAATTCTTGAATCCTCACTTCTTTGTTTAATGCATTTGCAACGTAAACATTTAAAGTAAGAGACAAGAATGAGAAATGCCAAATGTACAAGAATTTTTTTTTTTTAATTCAGTATTATTTTTTTCTGTAGCTTTTATCCAGAGAAAAAATGTTCTCACACGACTGCTATTCCATTATTAGATGGTTTTTGAGTGGAATTGATTTTGACATAATCCAGATTTGCCCTTTCTGTCTGGTTATCTTTTCATTCATTGATTTATTTATTTTTTCAAATTTGTTTCTTTAAAAAGTGAAAGCAGCTTTAACTCTCTCTATATTCAAGGGTCAACAAAAACAATTTGTCCTTGTAAGACAAATAAATAATTTCTGTATGTAGCTGGTGACTCCAGTACTCTGAAAGAGCACCAGTTTTCAAGCTCAAAATTATTATTATTATTATTATTTTTTTTTGTCTTTCGTAAAAATATCTAAAGTTTTCATAAAAAAAATGAATGTGGCACATCAAGGGCAAGTGTAGCTTTTATGTATTTGTGTGTGGGTGAGATGTCACAGAGATTTTTCAATGTGAACATTGCATTTCTCACCTTGTCTAGCCAGCAAAATTAAATCCATCCATCCATCCATTATCTTTTACCTGCTTTCTTCCTTTTTGTGTTGCGGGAGTCACTGGTGCCCATGTCCAGCCATCACTGTGTGCGAGGCAGTGGACATTCTGGACATGTCTCCAGTCCATCACAGGGATACATGGAGACAAATGAGACGACAAAAAAAACAAAAAAAAAAAACATTCACTCTCTCATTCACACCCAGGGACAGTTTAGAGTTACCAATCAGCCTAACTTGCATGTTTTTATCTGTGGGAGGAAACTGGAGTACCCGGAGAAAACCCATGCATGCACGGAGAGAAATGCAAACTCCACCCAGAAAGACCCCTGGACCGGGATTTGAACCAGTGTAACCGGCTCGCTGAGAGGCAGCAGCTCGACCAGTTGCGCCACCGTGCTGCCTACAAAATTAAATATTAGTTCATATTATATATGTACACAACTTTTTTTTTTCAGCAACAAGTTCGTCCATGTCTGATGTTTAATGTGCATACTCACATGTTCTAACACAAAAGCGTTCCTGTTGCCTATCAAATACATTTTTTATAAATGCTGACGCATCTCAAGGAGTGCTGCCTTCAATAACGTGGGAACAAATGCTCTTTTAAGAGTTGTGCTCTGTATACTTTTAGAATTGCTTTTAATTACTATTTTACTTGCACGCCTCTTTTTTAATATAGCTAGAATAATTTGCAATTGTGGAAGAAAGATGTATTAATAATATGTATGTTGTGTATGTATCATAGTTCATGCTCAATAACCCAGGTAAAAAAATCCAACAAAGTTAAGCCAGGTCCTTCAGATGTTTTTTTTTTTTTTCCTTACATTTCATCCTTCATCCAAAAGACTTCATCAGTCCGAGGCGCCACAGCATATCCAGTCCCACAAGCAGCACACTCACATAGTGGACCAACCAGTTTGCAGGTGATAAGATGGTTTCTGGAGTCCCACCCCGTCGACTCATCTGCGGCAGTTTGTTGCGGCTCCTCAGACTGATGAAGTCCTTTGGATGAAGGATGAAATGTTTTTAAAAAAAAAACATCCAGAGGACCTGACTTAACTTTGTTGGAATTTTTACCTGAATTATTGCGCATGAACTTTGATGTTTTGAACCACTTTGGCCATGGCTTCCTCGGAGGAGTCGACGGGGGAGAGGGCGGACTCCAGAAACCATCTTATCACTATAAAACGGGCTTGTCCACTATGTGAGTGTGCTGCTTGTGGACTGAGTTTGTTGCATCTCCCCGGACTGATGGAGTTCTTTGGATAAAGGATTAAACGTTTTTTGTTTTGTTTTTTTCAACACACACACACACACAAAAAACATCCAAAGGACCTGGATTAACTTTGTTGAGTTGTGTATATATATTTTTTTCACATTTAGATTTAAGTTATATAGAAATGGCAAACACAAATAATTATATCCTATTCCCCATCTCTAGCCCAATGTGTTGCCAACTGATGAGAAAATAATAATAATAATAATAATAATTGTCTATTCCTGTCATCTGCGTATGTTTCCCATACACAGACGAAATTCGTCTCTGCATTTAACCCAACCACCTACCAGGTGGTGCAGTGAGCAGCCATAGAAAGCGCTCGGGGAGCTGGAGAAATAGGTGTGCACTCATAGACACCCCAAAGTTGAATGTAAGCACAAAAATTTGTATTTTGATTTGCAGCAACAAAAATACTGTATATTATGGTAAAAGCATGCTGTCTACTTAAAGTAGAGTTTATTTAGTGTGTAGTGAGTAAAAAGTAATGTATTGCACATTTGTTTGCCAGAAGGACAAACACATGTTCAAACAAAAAATACAAATATAAAAAAATAAAATAAAAAAAAGCCTATAATAGCAGGTTTCAGCCTTGGGACCTACAGTATTATGCTATTGCCAGATCCACCAGCTGTTGACTTTTATCAAGCTAAGTTTAATAGTGAGAGATCCGACAATTACTCAAAGTTTTCAAGGTTATTTTTCCCAACACTTAACAGTTTACAAGATGTGTGGAAAGCACTGGACTTTGAAGACAAGGCCATGTTGGCAAACTAAAATATGTTTCAAGACACTGGAGAATAGAATGAGGAGGTGGCACTTGAGTTTAGAAAACAGTTTGGCAGAAAAGGGTGAACCTTGGACACCTGAAAACAATGTTAGCATGAGAGGAAAAAAAGCCAAACCAGTAAGAGCATGTTGGCCCGAGAGCTCTACCACTGCTGAGGTGTGCCAGATGCTCTGGCAGAGTCTGGTAGGGAAGCTGTGGTTGATAAGCTGCTGACACTGATAAGTTAATGCAGAGCAGATTTGCCAGCCACAGGAATCCCATGATGCCTCACTGTGAATCAAGCATTTGCTTCTGTTACAGTTTACAGGCTCAATCATACCCTTTGCTTTGACGACTTGGGGCCATAGAGATTGAGTCACACACATAAAAACTGTGAGAAAATATCAAGGAACTGTAATAATCCAATGAGTCAAACGTGAAAATTGTTCACTATAGCATGGAATGCCGTATGTTGGGAAAAGCATCTAAAAAGACAACAATGTGGGTGCCTACATTAGAGCCTATGCCACTAGTGCCCCTTCAAAATTTCTGGGAAAAAAACATTATGAAACTTGTTTCTGAAGGTAATTCAGTTCACTTCAGTTTATTTGTATAGTCGTGCCAAGTCACCACAGAAGTCATCTCAGGGCACTGAACAGAAACATTCATATATAAAAATACTAATTTAACATTATTTTTCTGAGGAGCAGACTGCTTTGAGTTTAAGTCCATCGCAGAACTCTCATCTTCAACAAGTGATAGTGGAAAGGAAAAACTCCCTCATGAGGAGGAAACTTTCAGCAAAACCACCTCACAGCCTTCTGCTTCGACTGGCTTGGTTTGGTAGGAACAGATACACAATGGCAGGTCAAGATTCACATGTTAAGATATAAATAGTATCAAATCAAAACTATTCAAATTTAGCTAATCATTTAAGGAAGTGGGGTCAGTTTGTCCTCTAGTAGTCTAAAGATTTATCAAGAAGGAAAGTCTTAATCCCAGTCTTAAAACTGGACAATGTGTCAAACTTACTGACAGAATATGGAAGTTGGTTCCAGATTCTGATAAGATACAATGTTTCTAATTTTAGCAATATTATATCATTGTATGTTCCCATACAATGGTGAAATTTGTGCTCTGCATTTAACCCATCACACCTGAGATACAACCAGGTGGCACAGTGGGCAGCAATGAAAGCACCCGGGGAGCAATTAGGGATTAAGTGTCTTGCTCAGAGACACCATGACATGTGGGGATGGCTGGGAGTTGACCCAAGACTTTCTGGTCCCCAGTTGGCTGCCCTACCTCTACCACATCTAGGCCCCTGAATGAATCAGGCCCTAAAATTACTTGACATTCCAACTGGTATTATTTTGGGGGTGTAATTTCAACAGTATTGGAACATGTACCTTGAGAATTACTCACCAAGTTTGATAAATCTTTCAGCTTTATAATGAGGATTTATAATGAGCAATGCATAACCTATTTAATGCACACTAAATAAGGCTTTAGAGGTACTGTAATCAGCAAAAGCCCATTTTGTGTGAAGTTCTTTTGTTGATTACGCTTTATTTCAGTAATACCCAGATTCTTTCTGCCTTTTTATCATAGGGCTCTGCATTTGTGTGCATTGGAATCCGTGAATGCGGTGATAACAAACATAACTACAGCTTTGTAAAGGACAGAAAGACAAGCTGCGTCAGCACGTCATAAGCAGTGAGCGCTAAGCCAATCACACTTCCTTTGGCACTCACAAAAATCACAGCATTATCCTCGTCATTCTGTTCCATGCTCATTCCTCGAGGAAAACATGGATGATTACACACCTCACTTTGCATCCGGTCCACTAGGTAATTTGTCGTTGCCATTCATCAAGTACCGAGTGCCTTACAATTGCCAGTCCTGGCCAATTCACTTGAAATGCTTTGGGCCAGAAAGTGAATCTGACAACGTGCTAGCTAATTTGATGCAAAGTTTGACTGGATAAGCTATCAGAAGGCTTTCTGTCAAGACTGCTCTTTTTCATGCTCCATCCAGACACTGGCATTTGTTAGCATTTGTAGGCAGGAGGAGTTCTGGTGGAAGGTCTAACATAACAGGAAAGAGCGCTCAGATGTATCGCCTAGGGGACAATCGATCTCTCTTAGCGGTGTGCTTTTTTTTGCTGCACCTTCATGGGGGCCCATTACTATTGATCCCATCTGTGTATAAGCCTTTTTTATGTTTTGTTGTGTGTTAAATCTTGTTTGCTGGAATTTTTTTTCTTTATGAAACCTCCTATCCATATTGTTTATTATGTATATTATTTTTTGTTTATAGGATAATGTGTTTTACAGGCTCCTTAGTTGTTTTGTTTTTTATCAAAACATCTGGCCACGTTTAAATCATTGCTAATGTAGTTTTATGTAAGTGACAAGCGATATTCACTATTTAACTGCAAACTAAGTTTGAGAAACATAAACGGGCTCTAAAACAACTGAATATGTAAAATGTTAAGGCAATAAAAAGTGTACACAAGATAGGTAAAATGAAAAGACCCAAACAAATGGGTTACTTTATAGTTGAGGTGAGACAATTGCTTATACAACCCTAAGCTGTAATTTACTAAGGTGACTTTTCATGCTCATGATTATATGGTTTAATGAGAAGTCACAGCAAGTTTATATGTATACATAATATTGAATAAAATACTAATAAAGATTCCAAAACATTAGCCGACCCATTAATAGTGAGCTCTAACTCAAAGCAGTGTTCCATTTCTCTGCACAGAGTCTCAGTGGACCGGCACCCCTGAAACGCTTGACATCAAAGATTAGAGCAGCGCTAAAAAATTAATTCCTCCCGTCTTAATATTTAACGTAAGTCTCTATGTTAGGGTTACAACCTCTCCTCTTTTCATATTTCCAATTCTGATGGACGTGTCTTACTGCCAAACTAGATGGGATTAGAAAATGTGTCCGTTTTTTTTTTTTTGTGCCCATTTTCTGTTTCCACGATCTTATCTCAGAATTCCATTCTGTGCACTTGGTTTGTGCTTTTTTGTCTTGATATGAATGTATGAATGCTGCACTCATGATTGTGGAGAGCTGAATCACGGCTTTGTTTGTAAAAAACAAAGCAATGAGCTATATCAGCATTTCCCAAGATAAAACCAATTACCACACCCACTCACCAGCTCACACTCAGGTTTACTGTGCTTTTCTCATCATTTTTACTCAGAAAAAAAAACAAAAACCTTTGAATGCTTATTCCTCAGTGAAGCTCCAGTAACAACAACAAGGGCTTCAAATGATGTCAGCCAGTTAAATGAGCATTATTAGTTATTATTTATCATCCCCATAGGTTGTATTCAGACTGTCCATTCTACCTCCTAGTAATTTTAAAGTGACGTTGTTATTGCTGATAATATGCAGCTTCACATGCGTGTAAAACCAGAAGCTTTGTTGTTGTTGTTGTGCGCTTTATTTTACCCTGTTCCTAAACCTAACCTTACACCTGACCCAGAGCACTGACCCTAAACTTAACCGTCTTACCCTTGAGCCTCATCTAGTCGTGTAGTCTATGTGATACTTGGGTAAACGAAATATACCCACTAGAAAATTTTCAGAATTTCAGTATCAGAGTCAGAGAGAGAGTCAGAAAATCTTTATTGTCATTTGCACTGCATGTGGCACATGTGATGAAATGATATTATGTACACAGGGTCCCAGTTACATCCAACAATAAAAAGTAAAAGAAAAAACAGTAATAAGATCTAAGATATGAACTAAGAAAAACATCAACTAAAAATACACTAAGCACTAATGTAATAGAAAAACATCATTACAAACAGCAGCACGAACATGAGTCTGTATGAGCAGAGGGTCACGAATGAACAAAGCAACAAGAAACTGAAGGTTATGCACCATAACTCATGTTCCCTGAAGGAAGGGAACGAGGTGCAACATATGCTATGGGAAATGCGCCCCCGCGCGATTACCTGAAGGAATACATTCACGCCTTTACGGCAGGGACGTCAGCGTTGCGCCAGAGGCCCCGCCCTCTGGGTACTTAAGCCACTGACGCCCATCCAACTTTCTCCAAAATGCACTTCACCGAGCTTTCAGCATTGAAAGGGCCAGATATGTTGCACCTCGTTCCCTTCCTTCAGGGAACATGAGTTATGGTGCATAACTTTCAGTTCCCTTTCAGTCATGTCTCTCGGTGCAACATATGCTATGGGAACGTAATTCATTCACGCCCTTGAAATGCTCAGTAAAATGC
Organism: Garcialebias charrua; assembly: GCA_038048925.1. NCBI lineage: Eukaryota > Metazoa > Chordata > Actinopteri > Cyprinodontiformes > Rivulidae > Garcialebias > Garcialebias charrua. Next base: position 70,738 of record JBBPBX010002614.1, read on the forward strand.
ATGCTAGTGTGAACGTCTGCCCTTGTTCAGCAGGCATCTCAAGGCTACTTTCTACTGTGTGTTAGAAAGGACAGCCTGAGTGACATCACACGCTGTAATATCCAGACTGTAATGCTTTGCAAAAGTATTGGTCAGGATCCTGCTGGGAGGTCTCTTTCTTAGCACGCCCTTCATAAATCTTATTATGAGTGGATATGCGCCAGGTGTCCTATTTCCCCAGCCTTTGTGACAGGCTGAAATTGCTGATAGGAACACCTTAATTATTGAGAAAGAACAACCTTTTTCCAGGAAGTCCTGAAGAAAAGTCAGGAGCTGAGCCAGGTCACATGAATAAGAAATTATATTTCTTTCTGTGCACCAAGCTTCAAAATTAAGCCATTTCTGTGCGTAAAGAGACTGTGTTGACACAGCTCGGGCGTTCTGAATGGTATTTACCACATTTTATGGTAGGCCTGATGCCACAAGCTTGTTCCTTTCTGCCACCAAGCAGAAATTTTCCACAGCTCCCAGCCTAAGTGGCGAGACTGCTCCTTCTGGTGACGTGGTGTGTCCCTGAAGAGGACACACCAGAGGTGGAACCAGTTCTGGAAAAAGCTGTTGCTGCTCAGCTGTAGGACCACCTACAACAACACTCCCTGTATGAGAAGTTCCAGTCTGGATTCAGGGCAGCTCACAGTACAGAGACTGCATTGCTAAGGGTTACCAATGATGTCCTCTTGGCTGCTGACACTGGCTCTCCCTCCATCCTTGTCCTCCTTGACCTCACTGCAGCCTTCGACACTGTGGACCATAGTATCCTCCTCCACCGTCTTCATGTGGAGGTCGGTCTCTGCGACACCGTCCTGGACTGGTTCAAATCTTTCCTCTCCAATAGGCTGGAATGTGTTAGTCTTGGCAACGCCACGTCCCAGACAGTCTGTGTCTCCTGTGGTGTCCCTCAGGGGTCGGTTCTGGGGCCCCTGCTGTTTTCCCTTTACATGCTGCCTTTAGGTCAAATTATTAATCAGTTCAACATTTCTTTTCACTGTTATGCCGACGATACACAGCTTTACATCAGGACTGGAGCATCCTCATCTTCCACCTTGTCATCTCCATCTTCACTCTCTGCCCTCTCTGCCTGCCTGGAGGCAATTAGGGCATGGATGAATCAGAACTTTCTTCAATTAAACTGCTCCAAGACTGAGGCCATACTGATTGGCACCCCTCACCAGGTACAAACATCTCCTATAACAACACTTTCCTTTTCTGGACAAGACATCCCCCTCTCCACCTCTGTTACAAATCTTGGAATAAAAATGGACTCTCATCTTACATTTGAAAATCACATTAAGCTTCTGTTTAAAACTTGCTTCTTCCATCTTCGAAACATCTCCAGACTTCGCCCATCCCTAACTTTTTCCGATGCTGAGAAGCTCGTCCATGCTTTTGTCTCCTCCAGGCTCGACTACTGCAACTCCCTGTTTATTGGAATCCCTGCCAAAAACCTACAAAAACTTCAATATATTCAAAACAGTGCAGCAAGGATCTTGTTGAGAGTTCGTAAATTTGAACATATTACGCCCATTCTCCATAACCTTCATTGGCTTCCTGTCGCCTACAGAATTCAGTACAAAACTGCTCTCATTACACATCAATGCTTACATGGAGCTTCACCAGATTATCTGAAGGATATTCTTATTCCATACTCATCCACCCGGTCGCTGCGGTCACAGAACAGTAATCTCCTTCACGTTCCGAGAACCAAATTAAGGACCATGGGAGACCGGGCTTTCAGTGTGGCTGCCCCCCGCCTGTGGAACTCTCTTCCTGACTGTCTGAGAGCCCCACAGTCTGTGGTTGACTTTAAGAGCGGCTTGAAGACCTTTCTTTTCGACCGAGCATACTCTACCTCCTCATGATTCTACTTTTGATCTTAGTTGATATTGTTATTGATTTTACTTGTTTTTTTACTTGTTTTATTGACATTTAATTCTGTTACACCTTGTAGCACTTTGAGATTTTCATTAATGAAAAGTGCGTTATAAATTGAATTCATTATTATTATTATTATTCTCCTCCAAGGGCCCTGGATTCTGTGATCCCCTGAGGATCAACCACGTTAGGGAGAGTGTCTTTTTGCAGATGTGCTGCCATACTACTCTGATCGAGAGTGTTTGAGGGCAGAGACAATCTGTTGTCATTATTAGACAAAAGTGGAACAGAATGTCTGTTTTTCCTCTTTTTGTTTGGACTCATGGGACTGAGGAGCTACGAGTTTTGTAAACGAGCAGATCTCCTGACCCCAACCCGTTTCCTGGTTGGGCCTGGTTTACTGGTCTCCGGCCTTAACAGAGCGTTGGAGCCAGACAAACCGCCCGAGGTCTGTGTTTCACCCGGTGGAGGGACATCGTTTAAGAGCAGAGCTGAGTCAGCACAATGAGTAAGGTCACGTGTTGCAGGATCATTGCTTGAACATTGCGTGTCACCCATCAATGATAAGGGGACATCTACAGCGTAAGAACGCGGAGATGGTCCTTTGTGCTTGGCAGACTTTAAATTGGTTGGTGACAGAGAGCTCAGTTCTCTTCGATTAAAAGGAAGAGGAATCTGATTCAGTCCCGGTTTGTTTACGCACACAGCAGTTTGATCACAGCCGCCTTTGTGAACATGTGAAGTTGGTGGTAGCCTGTGGGCTTCTGCCGTGGCCCCCCCGTCCCTTATTGGGAACCGTTAAATAGGTGTCTAGGAAGGTGGGTCATTAGATTCTGTCGGCACGTATCCCTAGGGCACGGACGTGTCACAGGTTTGCTTGGTTTGTGTATTGTCCGCCCCGTGGTTCACAACGAAGCGAGGGCTTGCGCACGTGACCCCCCTCACCTGTCTTTGAGAGGAGTGTGGGGCCTGCTTGCAGGCGCCTCTGTGCCTGTCTGTTGCAGACAGAACAGAGACACCCTGCTGGGGCTTATTGATTAGGCTAACACCCCATGAGCCGTGAGGGAGGGGGGAGAGATGGCACCCTCCCTTTATGTCGGCTAGCAGGCCAGAGGGACCCGTTCCGCTGAAGTTATTGTGTTTGTTGTTGTTTTTTTGTTGTTTTTTGTCAATAAAACAGAGAGGAACTGTTTTTTTTAGCTTTATTTGTGCTTACGTGTAACAACATATTTGACTTTATGTCACTCATAGCAGGAAAAATATGATTTGTGCATGCAATAGAGTTACCAGCTTTTTGTACTGTGCTACAAATAAAGTCTGGACATGAAAAGATCATTCCCCGTACCGTGTGGGCGGGTGATCGTGTAAAATCAAGACGTGGACCTGGTTCATGAGGCACACTTTTGTCTGGTGTCCCAGTTCGCCGAGGAGGCCCTGTGTCTGACCGCCTGGCGGGGGACAAACCTGTTTTTGCTCCATGCGTGTTCAGTTCGAGGTGGGCCCGGCGGTTGTCTCTACCGGTGCTCGGTCTCGTACGCCGGTTGCTTTTGCAGTGGGGCACGTGTTTCTGAGTGGTGTTGAGGCTGCACAGGTCTGCCCCCAGCTGACTCCCTGGGGGGAGGGGGGGGGGCAAAGGTTCACCTGGGAATGCCCACCCGGAGAGCTTCAGCCTGTTTACGCCTCTGGTCCAGCTTGGTCTGAATTCGATCCAGAGCTTTCCCAAACAATCCCGTCGGTTCTATCGAGTGGTGGAGAAAAGGCACCTTTTGTTCCTCCAGGAGGTCGGTTAGGGTCATCCACAGATGACGTATTGTGATGACCACCTCAGCCATGCCTCTGCCTTGAGCAACAGCAGCTGTTCCCATCATGCAGAGCACAAAGTCTGTTGCCCTGCGGGCTTCATCCAGCAAGTCAGCAGCAGCTTGTTTGTCCGTCGTTACCTAGAGCTCCTGCAGTTTTTCAGCCAGGTAAGCTTGCATCAACGCGGACACGTTCATTGCGCGTGCCGCGAGTCCCTGAGCTCTGTAGCATTTCACGAGCAGAGAAGCTGAAGCTAGACAAGCTTTGCTGGGGAGAGTTGATTTTGTCCCGGATGACTTGGGAGCCAAGTGAGACGCCAGCGTGTCCTCAATTTGAGGCACGTTGGTTATTCCCACTTCATCCATCCTGTTCACGTCAGAAACTGCGAGAGTGGCAACAGCATGGGAGCTCTGGGCCGAGCCCAGGTGCGAGTCAGCTCCATGAGGAAGTCCGGGAACATGGGCATCCTTTGCCTCGTGGCAGCCTGCTGCTTTGAGTAAAAATAGTTTCCTGCCAGCCTCGTGACCTGTTGACAAGGCGGAGGTTCTGGCCATGGGATCTGCAGCGCGTCCGTTGCTCTGTGACACAAGTTGAACAGAGCAAGGATGGAAAAGTCAGTCTCCGGGAGCACATGTACCAGGGTGCAGGAGAGATCTTCTCCCTGTTCCTCGTATTCAACGTTTGCGTCCTCCGCTGAAAATTCGCCTGAGGCTGAAATTGAGATCTCGTACTCGTTCATCATGCCTCGAGTGTCAAATTCGACTGTTAAGTCCACCATGGGAGCCAGCACATCAGGGCTGTTGCCCCATTTGACTCCTGTGCTGTCATCCAGAGCCATGTTCTCGAGTTCCGGCGTGGGAGTGAGGGGCTCAGTGGTGTCCGGATCCGCTGGCACCGTAGCGGCGCCCATGGCCTTGGCGACAAAGTCCGCCCGGTGCCTCCTTACCGCCTCCAGAATCTGACTGCATTGTGGGCAAGAGTTGGGCACATCCACCGCAATTTTTGTGTGTAACATCCCCAAGCAGACGGGACAGGCCTCGTGGATGTCCGTTGCTGAGAGGGAGAAACCGCATCCGCTGGGACAGGCGCGCGAGGTTGGGCTCGCCGTCCTGCTGGTTTTCCTTGGAAGTCTTGTCTTTCGCTTTCCTTTCTCCGGAGGCATGTCCGAGATAAGGCGAGCGAGTCCTTCCAAAATCCCTTTTCTTTTATTTTGAGACGTCTCCTCCGTCGCGTCACTTTTGCTGGCTAACCCGCTACAAGTTAGCAGGGGTAGAGGTTGTTCGCGCAGTTAGTGCCGTCAAGCGAAGCAGTCAGCGGAGAGAGGAGAATAAAATACTTTGGGGTTAAGGAAAATGTGCCAGGCTAGCTTTCGCTAGCTCAGTACATAGATATCATGTATAGAACACTAGATACCCCATGGACTGCTCTCGCCTATTGGAGCCGACAAGATTTCAGGCGGCCATCTTGGAGCTGTCCACTGCTCCACTCAGCCTTATATATTTGGCTGGCACAATAAAGTATCAGTGCATTAAATCAATCATAACACGCTGAATAGTAATCCTATTGTCACTTATTTAAATTTTAGGTATACAGCAATTAAAACTGCATGTATAGGAACGTATAGTTTAGCATATTTAAAAGAGACCACATATTGGTTTTTTAGATTTTTATGGTATTTCTGTGGGCTATCCAGACCATATTCATTCAATTTAATGCACAAAATAATTATTAGATAATAAAATATCCCCTTTCTAGTTATGCATTTTCTGACTTCCGTTCTAAACGACCGGTTTATGATAATGAGCTCTGAATGCCACGCCCTACAAAAATCTGTTTACATTTACTCCGCCCTCTGAAACAGCCAGTATCTCTAATATGTTGTTGTTTTAAAATTAGCTCTTTTTTAATTACTCATTTGACTTACTGTTAGTGCTAGCTTAAGATAACTTACCGAAAGCCGTCTGCGCGCGCCGCCATTTGCAGCTCCTTTTAGCATTAGCCCACCTCCGAGGCTAATGATAGCTCTTCCTCCTCCGGCACACCGCCAGTTAACCGCTCGTTGCATGCGGCGCTTTTGGGAGCGATCGCTGCTTCAGTCCACACACACACAAAGTTCACAGAGTGTCTCCAGTTAATTTATCCGTATGAGGCAACCTCTGACCGGACCCCACGGACCTCAAAAGCCAGCAGCTCCCAGCAGTTCCCGCACGCAGATGGTCCCTTCGCCGGCGGTCTGCTCGTTTTATTTCTGCCGGCTGCGCGTTGGGAGCGATCGCTAAAAATTGAACTAAAACGTAAAAATAACAATTATACTTTATTTATAAAGCCATTTAAAACAACCACAGCTGCAACAAAGTGCTGTACACGTGAAATTAAGAACATTTAAACAAAAGATGAGATGAAATCAGGAATCAGGTGAGGGGCTGGACTCAGGTTTGGGGTGGGTTGTGGCTGCGGTTTGTGACGTCACAAGCCGCAGGATTTGAAAATGAGACAAATCTATTACAGACAAATAAATCTACTTAGAGTAAATAAACCACTGGGTGCATTTCTTAGGCCCTAGGACTGTTTTTTATAAAGTACATACCCAAAGTTGAGTAAAAAAAAACATTAAAAAGTGAATTTTGAATCAGTGGTCCCCTTTAAATAATTTTGGTGGAATACAATACTTTAATGTATGACATGTTTAGCAAGATACAACCAAAGATGCAATTTATTCACACACACATTATGTATAATATTCAGATACTGTAATTATATATA
>JBBPBX010002614.1:77251-89152 GCA_038048925.1 Garcialebias charrua
ATATATATATATTGTACTTTTAAAAATAACACATTATTCCTCACCAAATGTGAAGACATGTGGCTGATCTATTTTTTGTTTGTTTGTTTTATTATTGTTTTATTTTTATTACAAATATTTGTGCTGTTGTAAAATGTTTTGAGTTTTATGTGTAGTTTTTCAACTATATTTTTTTGTCCAGGTCAGTGCTTGGTTTTTATATATATTTATTTTTCAATTCATAACAACTCAGTGTTATTCTTGTGATTTTCAGGCTCCCTGAAGTTCGGATCTCCGACAACGGGCCTTATGAATGCCATGTGGGCATCTATGACCGGGCAACAAGGGAAAAGGTCGTCTTGGCTTCAGGAAATGTTTTCCTTACAGTCATGTGTGAGTGTCATTCCTGCTATTATTATGTCTTTGTTACACACACAAAAAGTTATTTTAGAAGCCTCTTGTCTGATTGTGCTCATGAACATTTTAAGAGAAGCTGCTGCTGTGGAACATGATGTGCATGGAGACGGGCAGTTCAAAGACAGAAGGTCTTTTATAGTTTGACAAAGACAGAGGTGAACTTCAAGCTACGTGTGGGGAGCGGTGCGGGTTTCATTTGGTGGAACTGGTTTTATTCAACATGAATAAAATAATTCAAAGTCGTGTAAAGACAAGAAAAAATTAAAAACTAAATACTATTAAAGTGACTTCTGCATGCAGATGCAGATTTCAGTCACCTCTTACATTTTTTTGGGGGCTGTTTTTCCACTTCCACATGAAAAACTGATAGTGTGTATAAAAGTTTGTGAGTTGGAAAAATGAAACTAATTCTGTTGATAGTGATACTGAGCTGGAATAGTTAACAACGAAAGGCATGCTTGTCTTAGGAACTTAGCAGAAATACACTATATTCCAAATCTGGAGGGTGGAATTTTCTCAACAGAGCACTTTGCTCTCAGACTGCAGGTTTACTTGCAATTCCTATGGTTTCCAAAAGCAGAATGGGAAGAAGATCTTCCAGTTATCAGGCTCCTCTCTTGTGGAACCAACTTCCATTTCTGTCTGTGGGGCTGACACATTGTCCAGTTTTAAGACTTTCCTTTTTGATAAAACCTATACAGGTAGTCCCCGACTTACGAGTGCATCGACATACGAGGTTCCGGACTTACGAACTGACTAACGAGGGGTAAATTTGTACAGAACATACAGAAAATACAGCACTGGTATGTGTTTTTAGATGAAAGTGTGTTTGTAAACAAGTTTCTGAGCATGTTTATGAACTAGTACAGGTAGTCCCCGATTTACGAGCGAGTTCCGTTACAACGAGGCGCTCGTAAACCGGAAATCTCGTAATTTGGAACGGCCGCCACGTGTCTCGTAAGTCCGGAATTTCGCTCGTAAATTGGAACGGTTTTGCTAGCGCGACTACGAACACTCGTTTTTCATCGAAAAACTGCTTATGAGTGCATAAAAATGATCGGAAACGTGTGTCCACATGTTTAGCTAACGAACTGTGGTGAAAAAACACAGAAAAACTCAGTATTTTTTGCGTTTTTTCAAAAAATTCGCCAGCTCGTAAGTCCGGAACCTCGTAGATCAGAGCGCTCGTAAATCGGGGACTACCTGTATGTACGTTTGTGTTGAAAAACGAGTGTTCGTAGTAGCGCTAGCATAAATTTTCTGACTTACGACCGAAAATCCGGACTTATGAGCGACACGTGTTTCGGGTTCCGACATACGAGATTTTGTGTTATGAGCACCTCGTAGTAACGGAACTTGCTCGTAAGTCGGGGACTACCTGTAGTTAGTTGGCTTGGTTTCCTTATCCTAATCTTCTGTAACCTTAGACTACTGGAGGACAAACTGACCTCATTTCATCAATGGTTACAAACGCATACAAATGGTTGTATGTGCAATTATTCTTTCTTGTTCATTTCCCTGAGACGACTTCTGTTGGGATTTGGCGCTATATAAATAAACTGAATTGAATAGCCGGAGTCAAATAAATACATATCAGTTCTACTTTTTGAACTGAAGAAACTTCAGAGCAATTAAACAGCAATGAAGTCCATCTACTGTGTAAATTACAAGTTAATTTATTGAGGAGATGTGTTGTCTTGTTGCCTTTTACATTCATAGGATGCACAGATTTATAACTTCTTCTCAATTTACCTTGGTTTTTGTTATTCTGTCCATCATCTAACTTGACTTCGATAAATATTTTATCAATTTACTTAGGACGTTATATTATATCACTTTTGCATTTGTTAATTCTCACAACATTTAAAGTTAAAGTATCTTTATTATCCCCGAGGGGCAATTAGTTTCACAGTCAATAGTTAATAATTAAGTCAAGAACAAATATGTTGCTTCAATCTTATATTGTTCCACTCAAAGTTGTTTTTAAGTCTTCCTGGTGATGATTTCTGCTCGGTTTGCATCATGTGTGTTTCTAGTTGAGGTAAAACTACAGCGCACTGTCCCATTACTGTAAGAAGGGCTTTAGTTCAGTAAACGTTTTTCGGTGTTGAATGTGGGTGGGGAGACATGAACGACTTGGTCCTGTGATACTTGGAGCACTCCACACAGTCAGGCCTTAAATCACCACAGCTAGAAAGAAGAATGGCTTCTGGCGTTGCGGCTAATTGTAGCTAAACTGAAGCAGAATTATTCATAACCTATAAGTGTCTCAAGTTCAACGGGAAATAAAGAAAATAGTTGAGGGGAGAGAGGAAGAAAAAGGGAGAAAAATAAGTTAATTAATAGAAAACTGTACATGTGGAGTATTTAATTTTTTAAAGGGCTTCACAAATAAGAATTAACATTTTAATGAATTCCCTGCTAATAAATTCAATCATCAATTTGAAAAGACTAAAATCTGAACTCGGCACACCAGAAACTGTCTTTCACGCAATAAAACCTTGAATTGTCATTTAGTTTTTAGTGCCCTGATAAATCATACGTTGAGTTTATTAAGAGTGAATTCATGAACAAAACAACTGTCGCAGTAATGCTATGATTTAAAAAACAAATCACTTTTTTGAGAAGGTTTCTGCAGTTGCAGAGCAAATTTAATATTTTCTAACATTCAAAAGCAAAAAAATAAATGTTTGACAACAATGTCATATTTACTGTGCATAATATATCCTCTTTGCAAAAACATCAATTTGCTTTTGTTGTGATCAAGTCAATTCAATTTATTTATATAGTGCCAAATCACAACAGAAGTCGTCTCTGGGCACCGAACAGAAACGTAAATAAAAAGTAAGTTAATAACGTTATTATCTGAGGAGCAGACTGCTTTGAATTCAACTCTGTCGCAGAACTCTCATCTTAAGCAAGCATGAAGGCGAGAGTGGAAAGGAAAAACTCCCTCATGAGGAAAAAAAAAAACTTGAGCAGAACCAGGCTCAGGACAAGCAGCCATCTGCTTCGACCGGCTGGATTTGAGAGGAACAGATACACAATGGCAGGTCAAGAATCACATGTTAAGATAGAAATAGTATCAAATGAAAACTATTCAATTTTAACTCAATAATTCTCAGTCGGGTCATCTGGAGAGTTTCTTTTTTATAGAACTGTTTCGCAAAATTTGGTACCTGGATGATTGAGCATGAACTTTGTTGCCTTGAACCAATTTGGCTGTGGCTGCCTGTCTGGGAGGAGTTGACCCCAGAAACCATCTTAGCTCCAGCAAACTGGTTGGTCCACTTAAGGTGTTTACTGCTTGGTGGAGAAACAGTTTACTGGAGCTCCTCTGACACATGAAGCCCTCCAGATAGAGGGCAAAACATTTTTATAAAAAATAAACTGTCCAGATGACCCGACCGGGAATGATTGGATTTTGTACCTGGATGATTGAGCATGAACTGTGTTGCTTATTCATCTTTAACAATTAATTTTAAGAAATGAGGTAAATTTGCCCTCCAGTAGTCTAAGTCTAAGGCAGCATAACAAGCCGACCCTAACTGCAGTATAGGATTTATAAAACAGGAGTGTCTTAAGTCCAGTCTTAAAACTAGACCAGTGGTGTAATCTATGTGATACGTAGAAGCTTAAAGTGTAACTCACCTCAAAATTCTTTTTTTAGCTGATGAACTCTCTAAAATGTTGTATAGCATTATGTCTGTGTTAATTTTCATATATTTGTGCGTATTTGTTTAAATCGGCAAAATTTGGTCCAAAAACGTGTTTTCAGTAGCCCTATGGGTTGAACAGAGGGATTGCGCCTTGATTTTCTTATTGGTCTACGATTCTCACTGTGACGTGTTTTCTCACTCTGTTGTCACGAAAGTGGTTCAAGCAGAGCCAATCCCCTGCAGAGATGAGAAGGTCCTTTCTGCAGTTCATACCTTATATGGAAGTGGTACATTGCACTCCGGAATAGTACTGCAAAGAAGCATATTATAGTTTTTGGAATGGCATTAGTTATTTGTATATTTTAACGTGTGTATTTTCGGAATACTTTTCACTTCATCGAAACTATTTGGTTGTATTTGTTTTCTTATTGTGCCGACGATTAATGCATGAATGCCAAGTTGGGGCAGTGGTGTGGGTTTGGGATCCGAAAGACCCAGGTTTGATATCTTGTATTATTTTCATTTTTTTTAACGCCTTTTGTTTTAGATAGATCGGGTGAGAATAGATAAATACATCTACATAAGTATTCTTTGTTGTTGCTTGTTGTTTATTACTAATGTAATTTTAACATTCAGAAACAATAACGGTCTCTCGTCCTGGCCACACCTCCTCGCTCAACCCCCACCCACCTCCCCCTCCTTTAGGCGGTGTCTGTTGACACTCCCACTTTGTTGCATTTTTTGAATTTTGTCTTGGGGGCGGAGCTACTGTTTCACAGTGGGGTGAGTAGCTCTCAGTATACCCATTTAAAAGTGCCCACTGATACATAACATATCATTAGACATGTGCCATTGATATGTTAAATGACAGTTAAATGCTTCCGTAACAATCTATCTGTATGCAGCGCTTGTTAATTGCATTTGCTTATCCAGCAAATTATTGTATAATTAATACTTCTGTACTTCTTAATATTGAACATGTTTTGCTTTGATACTGTTTTATAATGTCTATAACATGTTTGTTTTTTTATAAAAAGCCAACTGTAGTACACATTTTGTACATTTATTCAGAGAATAAGAGAAAATTGCAAATGTTCAATACACTTAAAAATCAAAATAAATTGACAATTCCATTGTACTAACCAGTGAACTTTGGTTTCTAAGCACAGTATACCCGCTATTAAAATTTAGACTACACCACTGAACTAGACAATGTGTCAGCCCTACGGACAGAAAGTGGAAGTTGTTCCACAAGAGAGGAGCCTGATAACTGAAAGATCTTCCTCCTATTTTGCTTTTCGAAACTCTAGGAACCACAAGTAAACCTGCAGTCTGAGAGTGAAGTGCTCTGTTGGGAAAATATGGAACAATAAGATCTGTAATGGATCTAGGTTGTTGAGAGCTTTGTAGGTTAGAAGTAAGATTTTCAATTCAATTCTGAAGTAGAAATGGAGCCTATGGAGAGGAGCTCCAGTAAAGACTCAGGTAGCCATTTTTTTTTAAAAGAAGTATTTGGACACCCAGATAACAAACCATTGCAACAGTCCAGATTACTAAATAATAAATAAATAAATAAATAAATAAAGCAGCACCATTACAGACCCATAACACTGTCATTTTATCATCTATTGTGTTTGTTCAGTTTAATCACCCAAGTTGACTAAACTGTGTTTCTCTGTTCCTGTAGAGCAGGGGTGTTCAGACTTTTTCAGCATGCGAGCTACTTTTGAAATGATCAAGTCAAAGTGATCTACCTACTATAAGGCCCCGTTTACAAGAAAACAACCTGTGGAAACATTGGTGAGTTTTCAATGTTTATTGGGGGTAATAAACAAAAGATAAGCTAGTTTACATGAAAAATTCTGTAGTTTTCATGTCAGTCGGGTTGCCAGATAAGAAATTATGATCTCTCAGACCTGGTTTAAGAGAATGAGGGTTGTGAATGGCTGCCCTGTATGTCAATCAAGTGACAGGATGTTTGATAGGCTGACAATTATTTTTTTTAATGTCATGCTGCGATCTACCAGTACTACCTCAGAGATCTACCAGTAGATCGCAATCTACCTAATGAGCACCCCTGCTGTAGAGGAACCCATTGACAAAAAGCTGAATTGTAATTCACGCTGAGACCTGCAGCTGATTTCAAAGTTTGAAGCTAAGATCTGAAGTGAAAGGTTATGGATGAGAAGTTCATTATGGGTAAATGATTAAGTAAGCTGATGTGCAGAACCCTTATTGGATGTATTGAATTTACTGTCAAACCACTGTCGGTTTCAGTCTGCTGAGGCTTCATCCAACAAGATGTTGGCACATTCAGTGCAGAAATACAACTCATCTGTCCACTCATTTTCCACTTAGGTTTTTGTGATTAACATATTAGGTTTAAACAAGAATTAACAAAATGTATTACTGTTTTTATATATTATGTTTACTGTATTTAGATGTTTCATGATCAGTGGTCAAAGTAAGCTTTTAGATAAATGTGTTTGTAAAAAAATATCTACAATATTGTTTTTTGTTGTTGTTGTTTTTGACAAAGCAGGTGGATAATTGCTGACATTGGAGATGAAAAAAAATTAAATGCAATTTTAAAAGATCCTGAAATGTATTCATGCATTTGTGTGGTACCTTTTAAAGTAGCCAACAGTACAGTTCACAGTAATTATACTCAACAAAATTTTGAATATATCAAAAATCAAATAATATATAAATATCAACAAACATTGTGGACCTGTCTGCATGCTGGGTGTGAGCTTACTGCCACCGTGACAGGCTTTGTCTTACACTTTGAATCTGTGACACCCCCCCACATTATTACAAGACCTCACTAAAATACATTTCAGTGTGAATGTTTATGAAGCATTCACACTATTGAGATCCATTTTTATGCCATACGTTTTTTGGCATCTTTCTCGTTCCACAATTTCATTGATGTTTCAACTTGCATATAAATCAAGACGTTCAGCTCTTTCAGGACAATCCTGCTATGACATCTGGTGCAACTTTAACTTTTAGAAATAATTTAGCCTGCCATTTGTTTTCTCGTGGAAAATGAATTGAGCTCATTTTTCATCCTTTAAATCTTTATATCTGTTTACAACCTTTTACTGTTCCTTTCACATTTTGTTCCAGTTCAGTTTTATTTTTTATTATTTTTCCAGCTTCCTTGTGTAACTTTTAACTTTTTCAGCTACTTTCAGCTACTCCACCCAGAAAGGCCCCAGGCCAGGATTAAATCCAGTGACTTTCTCACTGAGAGGCAACTGCTCTACTAACTGAACCACAGTGCCGCCTTCTTCTAATTTATGTCTGCTAATCTCAGCTTGTTATGAGCCTTTCGGCTTATTTCTGCCAGTTTTAGCTTTTTATGCTATTTCAGCTAGTATTTAGCTGTTGTTGTGCTAATTTTAGCTTTTTCAACTAATTCCACATTTGTTGTACTCATTCAAATTTTTTCAACCTAATTCAGCGATAGTGCTCTCTCCACTTCCTTCTTGTAATTTCAGCTTCTTTCTGCCTTTTTTTTAACAACTATTCAGATGTTTGTTTTTTCTGTCAGCTTGTGTCAGATAATTTCTCCTTTGCTCATTTTTGCTTCTTTTTTCAGCCTAATTTGGCAAACGTATGTTCTTTATGCTTTCTTATGCTAATTTAAGATTAATCTACCATTCAGCTATCTTTTTAGAAAATGTTTAGCTAATATCAGCTGTTGTAAGAGAAATTCAAGTTTTTATTGGTAATTCCTGCTACTTTCAATCCAATTAACTTATTTCTGCTACTTTCAGTTTGTTATGCTCCTTTAAGCTTTTTTCAGCTAATTGCAGTTCTTTTTTTTTTTTGCTAATTCAGCTAGCTGGGGTAATTTTTTGTGCTAATTTTAGCTTTTTCAGTTAATTCCACATTTTTTAGCTCATTTGAGCTTTTTCCATTTCCTTCTCATAGGTTAAGCTTACGTCAGCTCTTTTGGTTACTATTTTTGGTGTTTTTAGCTAATTTTAGCTCTTTTTGCTTATTTCCTAATATTTGTGCTAATTTCTAATTATTTAAACATAATTCATCAAATATGTCTTCTTTCATGCTTTCTTCTAATACTTTAGGCTTGTTCTTGCATTTCAGCTGCAATTTAGCATTTTTGTAGCTAATTTCAGCTGTTTTCTGCAAGTTTTTCTGCAATAGCATTTTTGCAGGAAATGCAATTTCTCTACTTTTAACTATTTTTCTTTGCCTCCAGTGTCCCCTTCAGCTCTTAGTAGATGTTTATTTTTCACATGGCTGCAAATTTGTCTCTATAGGGCAATAATTGATGTCTTTAGGAGGAACAAATTAATTTCTACCTCTTCGCTGTGGTCAAGATGTGGTCATTATTTGTTAGTACCTGCTGTGATTGCTGTGTGACATTGCAACAACTATAATAAAAAGATATTTGTCCCCCCCCCCACAACAAGCCTGACCTTGGAAAGCCAGCACGTGGTTGATGCACTGTCCGAGTCACCTCAGCCTGTTCTGTTGTCGTCTGTATCAAATGACTGTTAGGTTGTGACTTTTTTTAGCTTAATGAAGAGTAGCTTAGTATCCATGCATTTAAACATCTTGTCACGTAATTTGAGAATTTCTTTCATCTAACCTTTTGTGAGGTGTGGGGATGTAATTTAAAGCATGCCCTTCATGATCTGGCAGAGTTGTTATTTATAACCTTAAGAAACAGAGATGAGCACTAAGGTGAAGAGAGACTTAATTGCTTTCTCATCCCGTATAACTGGGATTTGCTTCAATAATGGAGGTACAATTTTAATTAAGCACTATGTACTTTCAGGTGGCTGTTTAGAAATGGGTGGGATTAATGGTGTATGGATGAAGCCCTGAGACAACAACGACGGCGAACGCTGCAATTTCGAGTACAGGAAGAGTTGAGGGACTGTGTGCTAATGCGTGCATGCCACATTTTGTAATTACGTGTAGAAGAAGCTGTTTGGTTGACAGGGTTTGATGGATTTGAGGAGATTGTTTCCTGATTTGAGGGATGTAAAGATAATCATTACGTCCGCACCTATAATGATTCAAACACAAGGACAGCAGATTTGTCAAGCTCAGCTGTTGTCAAAAGTGGTCGGTATACTATTTTTAGGAGAGTTCACCATAGATTATTAAAATATATATTTTTTATCTATTATTCATCTATTAAGTTTTCTCCTGCTCATCCAATTTAATGCCCAATATCAGCAACAATAAATGGGAAAAAATGTATTTAATTCAGAAAACATTTTGACCTTTAATCCATTGACTTTTGTGCATGTGCTCTAGAGCTTTATCACTTTCTGCTTTTTTTTTTGTCTTGTTGAAAGCAAAAATTACATACAGGGGCTATGTCTCCTGAGAAATAATGTCTGTCTGTAAGTAACAGTGGTATTTTATTTCAGGAAGGATTCAGCTTTATGGACTAAAAGCAGCTGAAATCCACCCCCAAATTATTTTGTCTTGAGGCTGACTGAATGGGGAAATATTACTTCAAAAAACAGATTAATTATTAAATGTATATCTTGAGCTATGCCACAGGGTTGTAATTGAAGAAAAAACAACAACACTATGGAACTTCCACAGACATATACAACATGGACCTGATGGAAAAGTAAATCACTTTTTCTGTGCAAAAATGTCATCCCCTCAAATGTATAAATCAGTCTTTATTTATTTTTTGTTTACTTCATTTTACATATTCAGACAATCAAAGTGTGAAATGTATTTAACAACTGCAGAATTTGAAACTTCCATTGGTCAAAGTGTGAAATGTGTTGCTGCTATCTTACATTTAATTAGCTTGAACTGGGCAGTGGCAGAAAATTGAAATCATTTTTGGAGTCAAACTGTATCTCATTTGAGGCTGCATTATGGACACGCCATTTTTTACCCTCCAGCTCATGCGGTGCCTCATTCTGTTGACATTCGCCAGGCACTCATCAGCAGGGTGGCTGACGCATGCCAAGGCAGTAGCTTCATAAGTAAGCCTGTTTTCATAGCCTGAAATTTACTCCAACAAACAAAAAAGCAGCAAGCATGAGAGGGTTGCATCATACCGTCTGCTCATATTCTGCACACTAACAGAACCAAAGTGGGAAAATTCTGGTCTGACAATGTTTACCAGGTAGGATTACTATGAGTGATTTAAAATGTATCAATACAATTCATTTTTTTAAATTTATTTTAGTTTCTGCTCTTCAACTTATTTGGTCATTTTTACCATAATGTACTCCACTGTTACATTTATTTTGTTGCACATCTAAATAGACGCTTGTGCTTCAACTACAAAACGGCTGCATTGTTTGAGCACCTTTAAAGATGTGCTGAGTATGTCTGTTTGTTTGTGATGTCAAGAAGTGTTGACTATATCCCATAATAATGGCCTTTCCCTCTCTGTAATGAATACACTATTTTGATGCCCTTCAGCAGACGTCATCCATCCATTTTCTTTACCCGCTTCTTCCTTTTCGGGTCGCAGGGGTCACTGTGCCCATGTCCAGCTATCACTGTGCAAGAGGCGGGGGACACTCTGGACAGGTCGAAAGTCCATCACAGGGACACATAGAGACAAATAGACAACCATTCACTCTCTCACTCAACACCTACAGACAATTCAGAGACATATAATTTTAATTTAATTCAAATGTTCAATTAAGTTTATTTATATAGTGCAAATTAACAAAAAGTTGTCTCAGGGCACTTTTTACAGAAACATTCACATAAACAGGTAGTCCTCGACTTACGACGGTCTCGAGTTACGACGTTTCGTGGTTACGACACACATCTCTATTAAAAAATAAAAAATATATATTTTGAAAAATTGTATTTTGAAAAGCCGAGTTCCTTCCGGTTTTGATGGCAGAAGCAGTAGCTTGATGTCAGAAATGTAAACACTCTGGACCGTGCGAAGTACAGGCAGCCTCAGATCTTGGAGTAACACCGAGCTAACATGCTAACAGGCAGAGGAAGGCTTCACCAGCTCCCAGTAGGTTATTAACTCTTTTTTTCCCTTCATTATGGCTCCAAATGTATGTGTTTTTTTATAATTATGTAGGGTATTGTGTTAGGATAGGCTAAGTGCTTGGTAAAATACAGTATTGTACTGTACGTACATAAGGTGCAGTTTAGACGTATGTTCCGAGTTACGTCGAAATTCGTTTTACGACGGAGCATAGGAACGGAACTCTGTCATAAGTCGATGACTCCCTGTGTACAAAAGTCATTTGGTATAGTTTTCTATCTAAGGACGCCAGAACAAAAAAGAACAAGCCAGAGAAAGTAAAAGTATTGGTCAAGTCAAGGCTGTTATTAGCAGAACCTGAAAAAATGTTATATAATTGTCATTTAAATGCAAATAGTATTTTGATGCCACTTTCTGCATATCAGCCTTTTTTAAAGCAATACACAAAACACAGAAGTGTGTATTTTCAAAAGCTTCAGTCTTTAAAGTAAGCTGCCATGTCTTTCATGATGTCGCCCTTTTTGTTTTTGTGAAGTGCTTCCACACTGTTGTGTGTTTGATGCTGAACACGATGCCTCCCCATTGTCTCCTCGTGGTTTTATGGACGCTGTGAAGTCCGAGCTTTATTCTATTCACTTTTACTCACTAAAGATGACTCATAACTTGCTGTGCTCAGCTCGCCATTAAGCTCCCTCATTTTAAGTGTGGATGGTAGAAGATGTGACAGAGGAGAAATGGCTTTGCCTCCCTGGAGACAAGCTACTGATTGTATCAAAAGATGAGCAACTCTTTATTTCCTGAATTTGAACTTGCTTGATCATTTTGGTCTAACTTGCTAGTATAATTTTGGGTTTCAACTGTGTTTTTTTT
>JBBPBX010002615.1:0-15791 GCA_038048925.1 Garcialebias charrua
ATCAGAAGTGTTCCTGAGCTTAACAGTTCCTAAATCAATTCACGAAATGGTCAAATCTGCTGGATTTAAATAGTTTCGGTTTGACATTTTCCAAACAGCCTCGGGTGCGCTACGAAAATAAATGATAAAAAAATCGAATTTTATCTCAAATGTTTAATCTAGGCCAACAGTCAGTAAATTAGAGCCATATAATTACACACTGGTAGCAGAAAAAATATCCACCGAGTGGTTTCTGAGCTATTTATCTGAATAGCCTGGACCTCGCCAGGCTAAACTAACAAAACTCCGCCTTCTGTTCTCTGATTGGTCCGGTCAAAAATCTACCGGATAAATCCTTGTCTATGAGAGAAGTCCCAGACCCTAGTACAAAGCGAAGTGAAGGACAAGGGTCTGGTTTTAACCAGGCTAGTGCTGTGGGTGCTCCCAGCTGAATGACATATACACTAGAATAGACTTCACCGGTCCAGCTCTTCGTGAAGGTGGGTCTAATGTTACCTGCCCACTTTGCAGTGATTCAATGGACCAACTCTCCTCTCGACATCAGTTACTTTCAAACTAACGACAAATCAAAAAGCTGCAACGTGAATGTAACTTTTAACACAACACATTATAGAAATGTAGTGTAGTAGAAAGTACAGATACTTCATGTAAAATGTAGTGGAGTAAAAGTACCCACATTTAATTCTACTTAAGTAAAGTACAGATACATGAAAAATGTACTTAAGTACAGTAACAAAGTATGTGTACTTAGTTACATACCACCACTGCGTTTGGGTACCTACTTGGCCCGGCTGGTACCACAGAGAAAAGGGTTCAGAAAAAAGGGACCAGTTCTACGTACCGTCACTAATGGAAAAGCTTTGGAAACGTGCTGAGTCGAGTCAAATCATTCTGTACCATGACTAATGGAAGTGTGTACCGGTATATGTAAGGCCCCTAAGCTCTTGGGTCTCTGAAAGAAGACCCGAGCTTGAAGCAAGTCACCACATGAACAGAGCAGGTTGAGTTTAGTTTTAGGATAAATCATCTTCAAAAGGTAGCGTTTGCACAGGAAAATATATCTGAAAACTGGGACTTTCATTTCACCAATTAAAACCTCCGAAACTGTCCTGAGAACATGTTTTGTTTTCATCTACATTAGGAGTTACACAAACATTTGTGACATGATGCTTTGACTGGCTGAGAATTTGCGAGCCAGAAACAAACAAAACTTCTGCTGCATGGTACAGTCTCTTTCTGTTTTCATCTGGTTACATAACACAGCTTTATTTGTTTCAGAAAACAAGACAAAAATGTCCATTCACTGAAAAAATATGCTTGACAGAGACACACAAGCTTTGAAGCAAAGATATCAGCAAGCGTACAGATGTTTTCAATTTTGCAATAAAACATTTTAAAATGAGCTGGCCTCAGTATACTGAGATCATTAGGCAGAAGGTTATAAGAACAAGTTTGACACTACTGTATCAGTTCTCATGACCATGATCCAGGGGGCATTTCTCTAAGAGGTTTTCAAACCTAACCTTCTTCAGATGCTAATGTGTGAATGCTGCACACATTACATTCTACAGCATAAGGAGCCGTTTCACAGGCGCAGCTGCCGACTTTGGTGTTTTGGTCCCTCTCGGAGCTCAGAGCAGAGGCTGAGAAACCAGCTGGCCGAGAGAGCTCCCCATGACTAATGCTGCTGCATGCCCTCACATACGACTCCCTCCAGGGAAGACTTAGACCAGTCCCTGTGCAGATTACGGTACTCCAAACCCTCCATCAGGCCCTAAGTCTCAGCCTCACTCACAGAAAAAGCAATATTTACATCTTTTTTTCTTGTCACGCAGCCTCACACAAAGGAGTTTCTGGTTCTGTGTGCAGTGTGATCTTCTGCCATGCTTTAATGTGCGAACTGTTGCCGATTGTGTATCAGAAAACTTAACGATCTCTTTACGTGTTCTGCTTCAAATGTCAAACAATAGTTTGTTTAAAGGTCAGGTGCAGGGATGTAATTAGTTTCGAGACATGCTCTGTTTTTGTGTGAAATTATTTTCTGGAAATGGTGGCTCTTTGTTTTTTGTTTTTTTCTTTGCTTGCTTATCAACGATTGTCCCATGTCTCATTTGCTGCCCCACACGTGGAAACTGAAAGTTATGCACCATAACTCATGTTCCCTGAAGGAAGGGAACGAGGTGCAACATACTTGCTATGGGAATTGCGCCCCCGCGTGATTACCTGAAGGAATATACTCACGCCTTTACGGCTAGGGGCATCACCGCCGCGCCAGAGGCCCCGCCCTCTGGGTACTTAAGCGGCCTGCGCCCCTCCATCTTTCTCCAAAATTGCACTTCACCGAGCTTTCAGCATTGAGAAGGGCCAGATATGTTGCACCTCGTTCCCTTCCTTCAGGGAACATGAGTTATGGTGCATAACTTTCAGTTCCCTTTCAGTTGGTCTCTCGGTGCAACATACTTGCTATGGGAACGTAATCCATTCACACCCTTGAAATGCTCAGCAAAGTACAAGTGAGAACATCCGTCCTAAAGGACAGGCATCACTCAGCTACCTTCTGTAGGGAATGCAGAAGGCACATGCTAAGAGGAAAAAATGCCAAAAGCAAGAACCACCAACATGATGTTTCCACTAGGCATATATATGCATACACCAACTCAGGGCCGGCCCAAGCCTCTTTGGGGCCCTAATCGAAATTTGGATGGGGGCCCTCTGTTTCTACTAATAATGTGAATTACTGCAATCAACGGTCAGATGGTTTTATCATTCTCCCACCTGATAAAACGTATTGCAACTCTGACAGTCCTTTTTAATGTATATATGTAATTTATTGCAGGGGTGCCAAACATTTTAATTTTGGACCACATCAAGTTCATGAATGTCCTCAGAAGGCCAGACATGACATAATATATTGATAAAACTGCCTATGAATAAACTGGTAAAAATTGTTTATTTTAGTCACATAAATTATCATGCTCAACAGTCCACAACATATTGCCAACTCAAGGATAGCTAGTAAGCTGTTAATATATCAACATAGCCTGATGTAAAACATTTGGCTAGCAAATGTTATGTATTGTGAAGTTTTAATTATTGCTATCAAGCGTTAGCAAAAACGCTGTTTTGAGCCCCAAAAAAAAGTAGTGCCAATCAACTCACAAAAAATTAAAACTCAGTTATTAACAAGTACAAACACGGTAGTCCAGACTGTTCAATGTTGCTAGCTCTATTTATCCATTAGCAGCTGCACAAATATTTTTTGATAAAAGAGATGTTGATGAGACCGGGTAGGAGCCAAGATGGTGTAGTGGCAGGGCTTTTGACTTGGGACCCGAAGGACGCGGGTTCGTGCCCCGGCCACTACACACCTTGGGGTGTCTATGAGTGCACATCTAATTCTCCAGCTCCCCGAGCGCGACTACGCTGCTCGTTGCACCACCTGGTGGTGGTTGGGTTAAAGGCAGAAGACCAATTTCGTCTGTCAAATATGGGAAACATACACAGATGACAAATGTGACAAATTATTATTATTATTATTATTATGGTTGTAACATGGGGAGAGTTGTAACACCACCAGTTCCACCAATCAGGGATAAGATAGGAGTCACATGATCATTTCAGTGTTTACCCGCTTCCCCCCCAATCCCATATTGTGTTTGTTAAGGCTGGAAACAGGCACATGCAGATACTAAGGAGAAAAAACAGATTTTGAGGTAAGAAAGTAAACTTTTTGACCATGACTATATTTTGTTTAGTACTTATACTGTTGCAGATAAAACCATATGACTTACATTAGATGAAAGTGTAATTTCTCAGGCAAAATGTGATGCATTTTCCCATGTATATATGTTTTTATATTTTATGCACCGTTATGCCGAAGCAAATTCCTAGTCTGTGAATCCTGTTCATTGACAATGGCGATAATAAACTGAATCTGAATGCTAATTTCAAACCACTATGCTGCTACCTCTCCATCAATCTGGTTTCAGGAAAAAACACAGCACAACAACTGCTTCTCTGAAGGTTCTGAATGATGTTGTTGAAGCATTGGATGCTAAGGATTATTGTGCTGCACTTTTCTTAGATCTGTCTAAAGCTTTTGACACTGTGGACCATAACATCCTGTGTCATAAGCTCTCAGAAATAGGTTTCTCTGATCACACCATCGGTTGGTTTTCTAACTATCTTTCCAATCGGAGGCAATGTGTTCAACATAACGGTACTTCTTCCAGCTATTTAACAGTTAAAAATGGTGTACCACAAGGCTCAGTTTTAGGACCAACCCTCTTTACAATCTACATAGCTAATGTAGGTCACTGCATCCCTGATGCATCCTTACATTTCTATGCTGATGATACAGTTGTTTACTGCCGAGCTAAAACAGTAGCTAAGGCTTTCCAGTTACTGCAATCCGCTTTTGACATCATCCAGTCAGATTTGTTCCGTCTCAAACTTGTCCTAAATGCTGATAAAACAAAAGGAATGTTTTTTTCAAGTAGGAAGGCGGTTCCAACAGATCTTCCTCTGATTTTATCCTCAAATGGTGTCCCTATTGAGTTTGTTGATTCCTATAAATATCTGGGTATACTGGTCGATTCACATCTCTCTTTTAAACTCCACGTGGAAAACCTAGTGAAGAAATTGAAAGTTAAACTGGGTTTCTTTTTCAGAAACAGATCATGTCTAACACTGAATGTTAGGAAACGCCTTGTATCTGTGACTTTCCTTCCCTCCATTGATTACGGTGACATTCTCTACATGAATGCTCCTACAAGCACCCTGCGGATGTTGGATGTTGTCTATCATGGTGCACTAAGATTCATAACTGGCTGTGATTATCGTACCCACCACTGCACCCTGTATTCACTGGTTAACTGGACATCATTAACCTCACGCAGACTCTTCCACTGGTACACTTTCATCTTTAAATCATTTCTTGGTTTGCTGCCCTCATACATCTCCTCCTACATGTCTTTGCGTGAGTGCAGCTACAGTGTGCGCTCTCAGGACATGATTACCTGCAGTGTTCCGTCAGTGAGGACTGAACTTGGAAAAAGGGCCTTCTCCTACTCTGCTCCTGCTTCATGGAATATCTTACAAAAAGATCTGAAGCTCTCGACCTTGACTTCTCTAAATGGTTTTCAGAATCTGTTGGAATCCTGGCAAAAACCAATGCAGATTTGTTCCTGTCTTTGATTTTATACGTCTACCTTATAATGTTTTGCTAGTTTTTTGATACTTTGTATAAAAAAAAAAAAGTATTTCTCTCTTTTTTTTTCTCTCTTTTGTTTTCTATTGTTTATTGTTTAAGGAAATTCTACCATTGCTGTTCATCGTTCTTTAGTTTTAGCAGGTCGCTTTCGTAAATGAGCCATGAGGCTCAATAAGATTTACCTGACTAAATAAAGGTTGAATGAATGAATGCTACGGCTAGCTAAACATGGCTGACAGGGTTGGGGTGGGTTGTAACACATATTTAGGCCTTATATGGCATTACTGTATATGACATTATATTATATATATATTGATTCTTTAGTTTGTAGCAGGTCGCTGTAAATGAGTCCACGAGGCTCAATGAGATTTACCTGACTAAATAAAGGTTGAATGAAAATTATATTTAGGCATTATAGGCCTACATGTTAAGGAAGTTTGTTCTAGTAGAATAATTTACAGACATGCACACACACAAACAGTATATTTGAGTTATGGTCAGTCACAGAGAGAGAGACATTGTTCTTGTATTGTTCTTTTAATTCAGTAAACCTCTTTTTGAAGCATATCACATGGTGTGGCCTCTGTTTTTGCTTCTTTTGTCTAATTGTTACAACTTACCCCAGCAGGTGTTACAAC
The DNA here is from genome assembly GCA_038048925.1 of Garcialebias charrua. Taxonomy (NCBI): domain Eukaryota; kingdom Metazoa; phylum Chordata; class Actinopteri; order Cyprinodontiformes; family Rivulidae; genus Garcialebias; species Garcialebias charrua. The sequence goes on from JBBPBX010002615.1 coordinate 5,851, forward strand.
CTACCCCGGTAGCGGGGTAGGTTGTAACAAAGGACCACCATGTATTTGACATGAACTCATGAGGTCTGTGATATTCTTGCAGAGGTTTGAATTGGTGCCATTTGTAGTCAACAAATGTGGGTATTTTGTATAAAAGTTTGAAAACTCTAGCTCAAAAATTCTGTGAGTTAAAGGTGCTGGAGCAAAAAGTGTTACAACCATACCCGGTCTCCCTACTTTGTACAAACATACCTTTATCTTGCCGTTTTTTCTCTTCTTCATCATCTTTTTTCCTCTTCCTTTTTCAGCCCCTGAAGGATATATGCCCTTTTTTGCGACATTATCTAGCGTTAGTTACGTGTCAGGTGATGCGGACTTCACATTGCGGCAAGGAGCGCTGGCTGAGAAACCTGTGAAACGTGCTCTACTGGGGCCCCACTGAGGGGGGTTCCCAACCACCGGTCATTTCTTTCTTTCCATAGAGTGATTTCTACATATTCCAATATACATATACACACAAATATATGATATATATGTTATATATATCATTATGAAAATAAAAATCTGAACTTTATGATGAAGTTGTGTGTAATAGAATAATATAATAAAAAATAAAAAAATAAAAATAAAAACCCACAAAACTCAGCTCCTCTTTGGGGGCCCCCTTGTGTGACCCTGGGGCCCCAAGCAGCTGCTTACTTTGCTTATGCCTTGGACCGGCGCTGCACCAACTAGAGACAGCTTAAGCGTGCACCATCAGTGTGAATACTTATCATCCCCTTTTCCTAATGGAACATCCTGAGAAAACAAGAGGAAATAATGGACCCACCATTTCACAAGAAATTAGGTGACCGATGTAGAGGTAGAAACCCAAGCCAAGCACAGGGTAACCTCTCAAGTCCTTGTTATCTTTGTTCTTTGTTTTGGGACAAAGCAACCAAAGCCTTAGGCTCTCAGACAGATCCCTTCAGAGGCCAGGCTGAAAGTTGCCACAACTCTGGACCTGGGTGTAGAAGCTGCCCATGCGCCTGAGTCAGTAGGTCCCTGTGAGGAGACAATTGCCATGGTATCCCAGATAGCATTGAAATCAGCTTCGGGAACCACGTCTTCTGTGGCCACCTTGGGGCTATGAGAATCAAGGAGAGAGCTCCCTGACGTACCCGTTCCAATGTTGCCCCAATCAGAGGGACAGGTGGAAAGGCATAGTAGAGCACCCTTGCGGGCCAATCATGTGCCAGAGCATCCATACCCAATGGAGCGTCCGCTTCCCTCAAGGAAAAGTAGAGGTCACAGTGTGAGCTAGCCCTGCAGGCAAACAGGTCCACAGAGGCTTTCCCAAATCGTGACCAGACCTGCTCCACAATTCGTGGATTCAGGCTCCATTCTGACGCCAAAAGAGGTCCTCTTGAAAGGGCGTCCGCCCCATAATTTAGTTCACCGGGGACATGAGTCGCCCTAAGTGACAAGATTCTTGGAGCACACCATGTGAGCATCCTCTGTGCCAATCCTAGGAGGGCCCGAGACCTTGTCCCTCCCTCTCTGTTGATGAAGGACACTGTGGTCCTGTTATCTGATTTCACCAGGATGTGTTGTCCAGCAATCAGACCTTTATTGAAGAAATATTTTAGAGACAGGAATACGGCCAACAACTCCAGGAAGTTGATATGCAATCTTGCTTCCTGTTCATTCCAAAGGCCGCGGGCGTTCTGATTTCTACAGATCGTCCCCCATCCAGTTTTTGAGGTGTCCGTCGTGATGACCACACAAGATGACACCCTTCCCAATGAGACCCCTTCCATAAAAACGGACAAGTCTCTCCAGGATTCCAGAGCCTCCAGGCACTCTGGTTCTATCCTAACATTCTCTGCCTGATTAGGCAGGTTGGGTAGTATTTGTTGGTTTAGCCATACTTGTATGGGCCGCATTTTCTGTAATGCGTGTGGCACACAGGGAATGGTTGCCGCTAAGAGGCCTAAGAGAAGTTGACAGGTTTTCACAGGGCCCCGTTGATCCAGTTTTAACCTTTCCAAGCAATGGCGAATGGAGGAAACTCGTTCCTTCGAGAGCCATGCTCTGTACTGAAAGGTGTCGATCTGTACTCCCAAAAATATGGTAACTTGCGATGGAGTCAAATCGCTTTTTTGTGGGTTTATGACAAAACCAAGAGACTCCAGGTGAAGAATCACCCTATAGGAGTGTGACTGGGCTTGCTTTCTGCTTTCAGCTAGAAATAGCAGGTCATCCAGGTAATTCATGACCCTGAGTCCTTGATTCCTAAGAGGGGTCAGGGTTGCATCCAGACATTTGGTAAATGTGCACGGAGCAGTCTTTAAACTAAAGGGTAAAGCTTTGAATTCATAAGCGTTACCCTCGAAGGCAAAGCAGAGGAACTTCCTGTGTTTCCTCCATACACCTAAATGGAAATAGGCATATTTTAAATCCATTGTACACGCGTAGTCTCCAGGTCTCACAGAATGGAGAACTTGCCGTAGTGTAAGCATCTTGAACTTAAATGTTTTAATCCTCTTGTTGAGAGTCCTGAGATCCAGAATCGGTTTCAGGGAATGATCCTTTTTGGGCACCAGGCAGTAGTTACTGTAGTGGCCGGAGCGTAGCTTGTGTCCTGAGACCAGGCTAATCACTCCCTTTTGCAGCATTGTTGAGACTTCCTCCATCAGTACGTGTGCACGTTTAGGATTCATTTTAGATTGCAGCATCCCTGTGAAGCGGGGCAGTCTCTTTGAGAACAGCAACTTGAGCCCATGACGTATCGTTGTCATGACCCACTCATTTGGTAAACACGCCTTCCAGGCTAGCGCATGCGCGCTGAGCCTGGAGGGCATGTTGAATTGCTGCTCGTCATGTTTTAGTGCCAGAAGGGTGACCTTTGACCCCTCTTGCACTCCTTCGAGCAGGCTGATCGGCCCGACAGAAGATATCGCGAGATCTGACCGTCCTTGGCAGAGCTTGTGTATCTTGTTGTGGTTCATAGTTTGACCATATGGTTTGTTTATAAAAATGGGACTCGAGTCAAGAACCAGGGCAGTCTGTGCTTTGGTACTTTTATTTTTGTACATGTCTGAAACAGTGTTTGTTTTGTTTACACATGCAAAGTTCGAGTCATGTTTGGTGCGCGTACACATACCAGTCACTCCTCGTAGTCTTTTACAAGGGGAGCCTGGGCTAAAAGGTCAGGTTCCCGTACCACGTGTGCGGACAAACCTGTAAAATTGTCCGATTGTCCTGTTACATCAGGTTCTAGTCTGTTTTCCACATTGGGTCACTGAAGAGGTCCTTGGTCGGTACTGGAAGGCTTTACCGCCATCAGCAGGTCTCTTCCGTGGTTGGCCACGCATGTCTTCCTTTGGGGGTGCAAAGCTTTTCCTCTGCAACTCCTCGCGGAGAGCTTCCGCCTGTGTGCGTCTTTGTTCCAGCCTGGCCTGGACGCGTTCCAATGCTCCCCCGAAGAGTCCCGCCGACTCGATAGGATTATGGAGGAAAGTGGACCTCTGGTTTTCTGGGAGGTCCGACAGAGTTAGCCAAAGATGGCGCTGGGTGACAAATCGTTCCGCCATTGCCTTACCTTGGGAAATGGCTATTGTCCCCATCATGTGGAGCACGAGGTCCGAGGCACGGCGGGCCTCCTCTATGGCTTCCGTCGCGTCTTGCTCGTCTTTTATTACCTGGATATGTTGGAGTTTTTCCGCCAGGTATGCCTGCACCATGGTCGATGTGTTCATTGTGCGAGCTTCGAGGCCCTGAGCCTTGTAGTACCTCTCGAATTGTTTCTCCGAAGCGCAAAAGGCCTTGCTGGGTAGCGTAGGTTTTGTCCCCGTGACTGTGAGTGCCAAGTGAGCCGTCAGAGTCTCCTCTATTGGAGGTGCATTGGCGAGGCCTGCTGTCTCCATTCCCGCAACGTCAAGGAGTTGGGATAATGGCAGCATGATGGAAGCTCCGGGTTCCGCCCAGGAGCATTTGAGCTCCATGAGGAAGTCCGGGAAAATCGGCATTTTCTGCGACGTTGTCGATTGTTTCACGTAGAAGTAGCTCCCAGCTAGCCTCGTAGCCTGTTGGCAAGGCGTGGGGTCTGGCCACGTGACCTGCAGAGCATCTGCTGCCCTGTGGCACAGGTCGAACAGGGCAGGTACCGACAGGTCCGGTACCGGTAAGATTTGCGGTAGGTTCTGGGGGGGATCAACAGTTTCCCCTTTGTGACCATATTCAGCGTCTTGGTTGGACACTTCAGGCGTTGAGTCCTCGAAGGCAACTGAGGAGTCCGACATGTTGTCCTCTCTGACTCGGCCGCTGCATTCCAGGTCCACGTTGTCAGGCTCCGGTTCAGGATGGAGCACTTTAGTGTGACGTGCGACCTTCAGCGCTGCGTTCCTAGCCATGGATTTGGCTAACGCGTCAGCCCGTCATTTCCTCACTACTGCCGACATTCGACGGCAGTGAGAGCAGGAGTCGGGGAATTCCAGTGCTCTCCTCGCGTGCAGGATCCCTAGGCAGACAGGACAGGCCTCGTGGGTGTCCATCGCCGAGAGGGAGTAGCCATATCCGTTGGGGCATGGGCGCGAGCGAGGACTCGTTGTCTTGGTTTTCCTCCTCCTTGTCCTCCGTTTTCCCTTCTCGGGAGCCATGTCCGGCGAGAAGCGTCGAAGTTGTTCCTAGTTTTCTTTTGTTTGAAGCCGTCTTCTCCGTCGTCTTGCTTTCGCTGGTTAGCCTGCTAATGGTTAGCAGGAGGTTGTGACGCAGTTAGCGCCGTCGAGCGAAAAGCTGCGGAAAGAAGAAAACTTTGAAGGTGAGTAGAAAAAAGCTGGACCAGCTTTCGCCAGCCCAGCAATACGCAGGAAAATTTCTCTGTACACTCAGTGTAGGGAGCAAGCTCACCTCAGTCGAGCGATGCGACAACAGAGAAGTCCCACAAAGTTCAGGTGTTAAGCGAGGTGAAGGGCAAAAAAGAGAAAGATGGAGGGTCGCAGGCCGCTTAAGTACCCAGAGGGCGGGGCCTCTGGCACGGCGGTGACACCCCTAGCCGTAAAGGCGTGAGTATATTACTTCAGGTAATCGTGCAGGGGTGCAATTCCCATAGCAAGTATGTTGCACCGAGAGACCAACTGAAAGGGAACTGTGACCAACATTTTGCAGCCAGGAGCAATTTCTTGTTTGCGTACTATTCCAGGAACAATTTTTAAAGCTGTCTTAATGTTTTTCTGTTTGTTTTTTTAATGAAAAATGCATAAAAGCAGATAACATTGTTATACCACAAATGTTGTTTTACTGGATTTAGAGTTGTAAACATGAAGCATTGAAAGAAGCACTGAAATGATCCAGTTTTGGAGGAGAACATTACCCAGTCTAGCCCACTACCATCAGAATCTGCAACCCAGACCTAAATATTTGAGATCAGCTGATATTTTGCCATATTTATCTGCAGACTCAATTTTGGCTCATGCATTGCAGGACTAATATCCACAAGTCTAGTTAAAATCTTCATTAGTGTGAAAGTGTGACAGCTTCCAACCAATTTGACCACTAAAAGGTCATCAAACGTTTTTCTCCTGCGTTCAGAAACTGCATGTCAAAAATGTTCTTAAAACAAAATTCAGATTTTTACGAAATTTTGATTTTTACAAATTTCTAGTGTCAAGCATGAGCAATATTATTTCAGTCCACTTTTGTATTGTAACAACAATCTAATATCCCTTCACAAATACCATTTATCATCCAGCACAGAAAGGAAAAGACGTTAATGTTTGTGTGTGTGTGTGTTTGTCTATCTGGTTAGCTGAATATCTCATGGACCACTGGCATGCTGCAAAACCAATGAAACTCTAAGTAATCATTTGATGTAAGTCTACAACTTTTTTGAGTCAACACAATTCAAAATAGTTGGAAAAACTAAAGGCCCTAATATACCTGTTTCTTTTGCCTCACGCCGCTCGGCGCCGTGGGTGCGCCGTGGGAGCGCCGCGGGAGCGCCGCGGGAGCGCCGTGGGAGCGCCGCGGCAAAAGCCTTTGATCGCGGGCGTGAACGCGCCAAGCTCCAATTTTACTACGCCTACGCGCGCGTTGATCAACTGCCTCGCGTGTCAGCAAATGACCAATCAGCGACCTCAATTTGTCCTGTAGCCTGCACTCCAGAGAGCTGCGCTTGCACAGAGTATAATATGAACTGCCTGCGTGCAGCTCACGCCAGTCCAGCGGCGCTGGGCACAAAGAACAGTATACTGGGGACTTAAGCAACATTAGAAAACACAAACATGGCAACAAGGCACGACATTTTACAGTCTTTGCGCTCAAATTTGGTGTTATAGGAATGCTAGGCCTTTAAATAAGAATATTTCTTGTTTATTTATTTTTATAGTTATTAAAGCATGTGCATAAAATTGGGCAACACATGGTCCTGTGGGACCCTGTGTACATCATTTTCTTCTATGAATGACATTAAAAATCTTTGAATCCCTTGAATCATTGAATCCAAATATATTCATAGCTACTTCCGTAATCAAAGGTCGGTTTTCAACTCTTGTCTTTTGATCCTTTAAAAAATATATTTTTTTTTATAGATGGCCTCTTTTCTCCCCCTCCCTGGGCTGCCACCTTACCATGGTGGAGGGGTTTGAGTGTCCCAATGATCCTAGGAGCTATGCTGTCAGGGGCTTCATGCCCCTAGTAGGGTCACCCAAGGCAGACAGGTCCTAGGTGAGGGACCAGACAAAGTGCAGCCCAAAAACCCCTATGATGAGTGAAATAAATGGACTAAGTTTTCCCTCGCCCGGACGCGGGTCACCGGGGCCCCACTCTGGAGCCAGGCCCGGAGGTGGGGCACGCTGGCGAGCGCCTGGTGGCCGGGCTTTTACCCATGGAGCCCGGCCGGGCACAGCCCGAAGAGGAGACGTGGGTCCCCCTTCCCATGGGCTCACCACCTGTGGGAGGGGCCAAAGGGGTCGGGTGCAATGTGAGATGGGTGGTGGCCGAGGGCGGGGACCCTGGCGGTCTGATCCTCGGCTACAGAAGCTGGCCATTGGGACATGGAATGTCACCTCTCTGGTGGGGAAGGAGCCTGAGCTAGTGTGTGAGGTTGAGAGTTCCGACTAGAAATAGTCGGACTCACCTCAACGCATGGCTCTGGCTCTGGAACCAGTTTCCTTGAGAGGGGTTGGACACTCTTCCACTCTGGAGTTGCCCCTGGTGAGAGGCGCCGAGCAGGAGTGGGCATACTGGTTGCCCCCCATCTTGGTGCCTGTACGTTGGGGTTCACCCCGGTGAACGAGAGGGTAGCCTCCCTTCGCCTACGTGTGGGGGGACGGGCTCTGACTGTTGTTTGTGCCTATGCACCAAACGGCAGCTCAGACTACCCACCCTTTTTGGAGTCCTTGGAGGGGGTATTGGAGAGTGCGCCTCCTGGGGACTCCCTTGTTCTACTGGGGGACTTCAACGCTCACGTGGGCAATGACAGTGAGACCTGGAGGGGTGTGGTTGGGAGGAACGGCCCCCCTGATCTGAACCAGAGTGGTGTTCTGTTATTGGACTTCTGTGCTCGTCATGGATTGTCCATAACGAACACCATGTTTAAGCATAAGGGTGTCCATATGTGCTCTTGGCACCAGGACACCCTAGGTCGCAGTTCGATGATCGACTTTGTTGTCGTCTCATCTGATCTGCGGCCGCATGTCTTGGACACTCGGGTGAAGAGAGGGGCGGAGCTGTCAACTGACCACTACCTGGTGGTGAGTTGGCTCCGATGGTGGGGGAGGATGCCGGTCAGACCTGGCAGACCCAAACGTATTGTGAGGGTCTGCTGGGAACGTCTGGCAGAGTCTCCCGTAAGACGGAGCTTTAACTCCCACCTCCGGGAGAGCTTTGAACACGTTCCGAGGGAGGCGGGGGACATGGAGTCCGAGTGGGCCGTGTTCCGCGCCTCTATTGTCGAGGCAGCTTATCGGAGCTGTGGCCGCAAGGTTGTTGGTGCCTGTCGTGGTGGCAACCCTCGAACCCGGTGGTGGACACCGGCAGTGAGGGATGCTGTCAGGCTGAAGAAGGAGTCCTATTGGGCCTTTTTGGCTTGTGGGACCCCGGAAGCAGCTGATAGGTACCGGCAGTCCAAGCGGCATGCGGCTCGGGTGGTTGCTGAGGCAAAAACTCGGGCGTGGGAGGAGTTCGGAGAGGCCATGGAGAATGACTTCCGTACGGCTTCGAGGCGATTCTGGTCCACCATCCGGCGTCTCAGGGGGGGAAAGAGGTACGCGACCAACACCATTTATGGTGGGGGTGGCGTGCTGCTGACCTCAACTCGGGATGTTGTGAGTCGGTGGGCGGAATACTTCGAAGACCTCCTCAATCCTACTGGCACGTCTTCCACTGAGGAAGCGGAGCCTGGGGACTTTGGGTCAGGTTCTCCGATCTCTGGTGCTGAGGTCGCCGAGGTGGTTAAAAAGCTCCGCGGTGGCAAGGCTCCGGGGGTGGATGAGATTCGCCCGGAGTTCCTTAGGGCTCTGGATGTTGTAGGGTTGTGTTGGCTTACGCGACTCTGCAATATCGCGTGGACATCGGGGGCAGTTCCCTTGGATTGGCAGACTGGGGTGGTGGTTCCCCTATTCAAAAAGGGGGACCGTAGGGTGTGTTCCAACTATAGGGGGATCACACTCTTAAGCCTCCCTGGTAAGGTCTATTCAGGGGTTCTGGAGAGGAGGGTCCGTCGGATAGTCGAACCTCGGATTCAGGAGGAGCAGTGTGGTTTTCGTGCTGGTCGTGGAACACTGGACCAGCTCTACACCCTCAACAGGGTCCTGGAGGGTGCGTGGGAGTTTGCCCAACCAGTTTACATGTGCTTTGTGGACTTGGAGAAGGCATTCGACCGCGTCCCTCGGGGGGTTCTGTGGGGGGTACTCCGGGAGTATGGGGTACCAGGCCCTTTGATAAGGGCTGTTAGGTCCCTGTACGACCGGTGTCAGAGCTTGGTCCGCATTGCCGGCAGTAAGTCAGGCTCGTTTCCGGTGAGAGTTGGACTCCGCCAAGGTTGCCCTTTGTCACCGATTCTGTTCATAACTTTTATGGACAGAATTTCTAGGCGCAGCCAAGGTGTTGAGAGGATCCGTTTTGGTGACCTTAGAATCGCTTCTCTGTTTTTTGCAGATGATGTGGTCCTACTGGCTTCATCAGTTCGTGATTTACAACTTTCACTGGAGCGGTTTGCAGCCGAGTGTGATGCGGCCGGGATGAGGATCAGTTCCTCCAAATCCGAGGCCATGGTCTTGAGCCGGAAAAGGGTAGCATGCCCTCTCCGGGTCGGGGAGGAGGTCCTGCCCCAAGTGGAGGAGTTTAAGTATCTCGGGATCTTGTTCACGAATGAGGGAAAACTGGAGCGTGAGATCGATAGGCGGATAGGTGCAGCGTCCGCAGTGAAGCGGGCGCTGTACCGGTCTGTCGTGGTGAAGAGAGAGCTGAGTCAAAAGGCAAAGCTCTCAATTTACCGATCGATCTACGTTCCCACCCTCATCTATGGTCATGAGCTTTGGGTTATGACCGAAAGAACAAGATCTCGGATACAAGCGGCTGAAATGAGTTTTCTCCGCAGGGTGGCTGGACTCTCCCTTAGAGATAGGGTGAGAAGCTCAGTCATCCGGGAGGGACTCGGAGTAGAGCCGCTGCTTCTCCACATCGAGAGGAGCCAGTTGAGGTGGCTCGGGCATCTGGTTAGGATGCCTCCTGGACGCCTCCCTGGTGAGGTGTTCCGGGCATGTCCCACCGGGAGGAGACCCAGAGGAAGACCCAGGACGCGCTGGAGGGACTATGTTTCTCGGCTGGCCTGGGAACGCCTTGGGATTCCCCCAGAGGAGCTGCTCCAAGTGGCTGGGGAGAGGGAAGTCTGGGCCTCCCTACTTAGGCTGCTACCCCCGCGACCCGACCCCGGATAAGCGGAAGAAGATGGATGGATGGATGATATATATATATATATA
>JBBPBX010002615.1:22385-33175 GCA_038048925.1 Garcialebias charrua
AGGGTATATATACATATATTTCCAAAATATTTTTATTTTATTATTATTTTAATTTTATTATTTTAAAGTCTTATCAATGTAAAATGGTGAATAGCTCCAGAAGTTCCAGTGGGGCGATGCCCTAGCGCCCCCTATTGGCCAGCCGCCCCTGGAAGAAACCTCCAGTAGAACCAGGCTCAGGACAAGCGTCCATCTGCTTCAACTGGTTGTGTCTGAGAGGACAGGAAGGAGAAACAAACGAACACAGAATGGCAGGTCCAGGTGACAAAAAAAAACAACCTCCAATGATCTTCCTCACTTTGTAAATACAGTAAAGCACTTATCTTTAACTTACCTCTGTAATGTGTCGAGACTCTTGCAGTCAGTTTACATATGCCGGCTGTTTAAAATTAGTAATCGTGATATGCACAACATGGATGAATCCACAGATTGTGTTTTTTCCCCTTTATTCGGCAGCTCGCTACCTAATGGGTCACCACAGTGAAATAACTTTCAACTTTCATAAAGATCTGGTCCTGGTCTTCACACCAGATGCCCTTCCTGATGCAATTATGCTTCACTGAGCTACCGCAGCCCTCTGTGAGGGGCTGGGGACCACCATCTGGTGTGCCAGGGGTGGGACTTGCTCGGGGGCCCAAGTGATGGCAGAGGCAGGTGTGGATGTTTCACCTGTTCCACCTACATTTTGAGTTGTCGGTCCAGGGAGTTGAACCGGAGCCCTTCCGATCACCGACCCACCTTCTCTAGCCTCTGCACCAGCACTGCCCCTATTATACACATGTTTTGTTCATTCAACCTTTATTTATACAGGTTAGTCTCCTTGAGTCACGAGGACTCATTTACAAGAGAGACCTGTTTTAGACAGACAACATATAATGTACAGACAATATTAAACAAAAGCAATTAAAATCAAATAAAAGTACTTACCCCTCCCTAGGCTGCCACCTTGCCATGGTGGAGTGGTTTGAGTGCCCAATGATCTTAGGAGCTATGATTTCAGGGGCTTCATGAGTGAACGCTGGCACATCTGGCTGCCGCACCTGGCTGCCGCATCTGGCTGCTGTTGCTCCTGGAGAAAAACTATTTTGTCTTTATCTAAAAAAAGCTAAGTCTGGTCCTCTGGACATTCAAAAAACAAAACAAAGCAATTGTGTAACACTGTGAGAGGGTGCTATTTATAAGACTGAGCTGAACCCAGCACCTCAGACTGAGGAAGTCTTTCGGACGAAAGACGAAACGTTTGTACAATTTTTTTGCTTTGTTTTGTTTTGTTTTTTAAATGTCCAGAGGACCAGACTTAGCTTTTTTAGATTTTTCTACCTGGATTATTGAGCATGCATCAGGGTATTTTGTTTTGTCTTTACTTATGCTATTTGATATCACTACACCGTTCACTCTGTTTCTTGTGTTAGCGTTGGGTTTCAGTCAGTCCCATTCTTCCAATATTTAATATAGGCTGGCTGCAGGTAGGTTTTAAATCATTGAAAGCCCTTTCTCCCCGTGCATGCGTGGGTTTCCTCCGGGTAGGTACTCCGGTTTCCTCCCACAGACCAAAAAACATGCTTGTTAGGCTGATTGGTGACTCTAAATTGACCCTAGGTGTGAGTGTGAGAGTAGATGGTTGTTTGGTGTGAGTGAGACAGGTCCCTCTTGTAAAAGAGTCCCCGTGACTCAACGAGGCTAGCCTGTATTGTCATTATCTGCTGTTTAATGTTTGAACCCACGTGCAGAAAAACAGACTGGCTCAAGAATGTAAAATGAATAATGATTTATTTAACAAAAATAATAATGCTGATGGAACAAAAACACTTACTGAGAGGAGAGGAGATGAGCAGATCACACACTGTGGAAAGACAAAGCCCCGGTGCTCAAGGAGTGAATACACAGAGTTTATATACTGACACAAACGAGACAGTGAGGAGCACCTGGGGTGATTAGAATGAGGACCAGCTGTGAATGATTAATGCTGAAGGCCTGAGCACAGAGAGACAGACTGAGGAGTGGGAAATGACAGAGACTGAATGAGATACACAGAAACCAGTAAACAAAGCTCAGAATAACAAAGTATGGCAGGAGGGGAACACAAAATAACATAAAGAAACAGAGCCTAAAGAAACAGACAGGGACAGAGCCTGACATGTATAAATAAAGGTTGAATTTAAAAAAAAAATTACATCTGATTCCTTCAGTTTGTTGGACTGTAAACTTACCTGTGTGGCGTCCTTCAAAACGCTGCAGGCACCCAGCTGTCAGATGTCAGCTCTTCGTCCTTGGATTTTCTGGGTGAGCCCTGGAGCAGTAATGTTAATCAACAGGCTTGCCATGTGGCTCACACTCTTCTGTATCATCATATTCTTCATATTCCACCCAGTGACATCGACTCTGCAGTACACATCAGCAGAACTACTCCGACTACGAGTTTTCACTACTGTACTTGATTTGATTTGATTTGATGTTTATTCATTCATTTTAAAAGAACAATACAAGACAGTTTCATCAGATACAAGAATACAAGTAGGATAAAATGAAAGGAGCAGAAAGAAGATGAAATCTTATTATATCTGCCCCTTATTTCACAGTTTGTTCAACCAATGATAACCTTCAAACTACATCACAAAATGAATAATTCTACTTAATTTTACTAACTGTAATACACAAACTACATCACAAAATGAATAATTCTACTTAATTTATCTAACTGTAATACACAAACTACATCACAAAATGAATAATTCTACTTAATTTTTCTAACTGTAATACACAAACTACATCATTCTAACTGTAATACACAAACTACATCAGAAAATGAATAATTCTACTTAATTTTTCTAACTGTAATACACAAACTACATCACAAAATGAATAATTCTATTTAATTTTTCTAACTGTAATACACAAACTACATCACAAAATGAATAATTCTACTTAATTTTTCTAACTGTAATACACAAACTACATCACAAAATGAATAACTCTACTTAATTTTTCTAACTGTAATACACAAACACACTAAGCTACATCATCAGTCAACATAAGTGTAATACACAAACACACTAAGTTACATCATATATAGTTTTTGAGCAAGTCCTTTTTGACCTTTTTCTTAAATGTATACATTGATTTTGCATTTTTAACATCACTCTCCAGAGCATTCCACAATCGAACTCCCTGAATTGAGGTAGACCGTCCCTTTAAGCTGGTTCTGAATTGTGGTTTGATGAATATCTCTGTCCCTTTGAGATTGTAATAACTTTGTCTTTTTATAAAATTTCTTTGGATATTTAAAGGTAATGTGTTATTATGAGCCCTATACATAACTGATAAAATACTATATTCTACCAATTCCTGGAATTTCAATAAATTTAGCTGAAGAAACAAGGTGTTTGATGGGTGACTGAAATGTTTTCTGGTGATTACTCTTACAGCTCTCTTTTGTAAAATAAAAACAGGCTTTGTAATTGTTTTGCACGCTTTTCCCCAAACCTCAATACAATAGATTAAATGTGGAACAATGATTGTGTTATACAACATATACAGAGCTTTATCAATTAAAAAATCCCTGACTTTATACAGTACTGCAATTGATCTAGCTATTTTTGTTTTAATGGAATTTACATGATGTTTCCATGTCAGTTTGTCATCAATGATAACACCCAGAAACTTCACTTCACTCACTTTACAGATCACAACATCTTCAATTTCAAATGGATCGTCAACAATTCTCTTTTTGTTACTGAATATCATGTACCGTATTTTTCGGTGTATAGGTCGCACCTTTTATGGTTTTTTCAAGGCCTGCGACCTATACACCGGTGCACCTATTTATGGATTTTTTCCATATTTTTAGACCAATTTTTGGCTGAGTTATGGCCCTTTTTCCCTGTTGCATAAAATGGTGCAGTACCAGTTTCGGCCACCAGGGGGCAGTGCAAGTGCAGTACCAGTTTCGGCCGCTATGATCGCTAAAGAGGCCTGTACCGGTATTCTGCTTTATTTACAGATTTATTTGGGTGTAGCGGTAACTGTCAAAGTGCATTTCAATCAGCTGCACCTCCAGATGCTGCATCTTTCAGCTCACAGTCAGCTGCACCTCCAGATGCTGCATCTTTCAGCTCACAGTCAGCTGCACCTCCAGATGCTGCATCTTTCAGCTCACAGTCAGCTGCACCTCCAGATGCTGCATCTTTCAGCTCACAGTCAGCTCCACCTCCAGATGCTCCAGATGCTGCAGCTATCCTGCACTGGTTTCCACAGCAACTGCAACTCTGAGCAGATCACCTTCAGCTGCAACTGATTTGTCATTTATTAACAAAAATTAAAGTGAGACACAGTCTTACAAAAAAGGCAGCCAACAAACATTTTTTTAGGAGTCTGTAGTTTAATTTTAATGATGTTGGTGGTATTTACATTTTGAAATAAGCTGATTTGTAATAATTTATTAACAAATATCAAAGTGAGACACAGTTTTACAAAAAAGGCAGCCAACAAACATTTTTTTAGGAGTCTGTACCGGCGGTGACGTAGGTGCGACCTAGGCGCGACCTATACACCGGTGCGACCGGTGTGACCTATACACCGGTGCGACCTATACACCGGTGCGACCTATTTATGGATTTTTCCAGTTTATTGATAAATATTAGACACTGCGACCTATACAACGGTGTGACCTATACAACGGAAAATACGGTAATTAGTTTTATCTAAATTCAAAGATAATTTGTTTAATTTAAACCAAGTTTGTATTTTTATAAATTCTGTTTTCATCATATCCAAAATCTGTTTTATGTCTTTACCCGAACAGAAAAATGTGGTGTCATCGGCAAAAAGAACACATTTAAGAAGTCCTGACACATTTACCAAGTCATTCACATATAAAATAAATAACTTTGGTCCAAGCACAGAGCCCTGAGGAACTCCACAAGTGATATCACGGAGGTCAGATCTAACATCATTTATTTGCACAAACTGTTTCCTATCTTTCAAATAGCTAGATACCCACTGTAATGCTGGTCCTCTAATACCATATTTATTTAGTTTTTCAAGGAGAATGGTGTGGTCAATGGTATCAAATGCTTTTTTTAGATCAACAAAAACACTAACACAGTACTGTTTATGATCGACAGCATTAGTTATTTGTTCCATTAAATCCATGAGAGCCATTGATGTAGAGTTTTTTCCTCTAAACCCATACTGACTGCTACTTAAAATATTTTGTTTATCAATAAATTGATCCAATCTGGTCACAAATAGTTTTTCTAGAATTTTTGAGAACTGTGGTAACAAGGATATTGGCCTATAATTATTGAATACACATTTATCACCATTTTTAAAAAGAGGAATTACCTTTGCTACTTTCATGTTATCTGGAAATATTCCTGTTGAAAAAGATATTATATTATTATTATAAAATTACTTTGATCTTAAGTGCAGCCTAGAAAAACTAAAACATCATTATAGCACCGGTTATTGTGAAATACTTTCAGCACTAGAATCACTCTGCATTTTCTTTTAGGTTAATTATCATACACATCATGTCCCTCTGACTCCAGCGGGGTATAATCCTCATCATTTGAAACAAAATGGGTTTGGTGTAGACTGATTAGAACACCTGCAAAAACTTTCATCATCATGTTTTTCAGACATGGTACTTCACAAATAAAAAGAAGGCAAAAATAGAAACAATATTGTCAGGATTGGTGTGCAGATTCTCAGGAGGAGGTGCCACCATAGTCCAGAGGTGAACCATGACCATGGGTCGGAGGGGTCTGTTCTATTAGCCCCGCTCTCATCATACTTTTTTGAGTTCGCTCAGATCGTGCAAAGCATCGTAGATGTCTCCTCCTGTTCCTGATTCATCTGTAGGTACAACACGATTCACCAATAATTTTAGACACGCCTCCTCGTGATGCAGTCAGCAGGTCGAGAACGACTCGGTTTTGTAGGATCATCTCTCTCATTGCTTTCAGCTCTCCCAGATTTCCATTTGCTGATTTGTAGGTGTCGTTGATGAGGCGGGGGAGGGCATACCTGTTGATTTCAACGTGTCTTTGTACTTAACCGACTCCTATTCCTGGGAAAAGGCTTTGGAAGAACTTTTCCTCTCCATTCCAGATGTTGAATTCCCATGGGATGCCGGTGCTGGTGGTCAGCCCTCCCCATCTTGTTATCTCAGGCATTGGAGAGCGTCTTGTCCTATAGGCTGAGGGTGTCAGTGCTTTCCTCAGCACAAGCATCGGGTTGGATAAGGGGACTAAAGCACAATGGCCCCCCCAATTAGGTGGCAATGCTGTATAGGTCCTGTGTCCATACAAGAAATACCAGTCAGTTAAAACACGACAGCCTTTGTCACCTGGCACTGCAATGCTGCAGTGGGTGGTTTCCTGTCGTCCTCTCGTTGGCTTGCTGATATTGAAAGTCCTTCGTTCAAGGAGGTGTGTGCAATCGATGACATCTCCTGACTCGAAGCAGTTGGCGTTTTCATAATGTAGTCCTGCTTTGCAGAAAACGCAATGCGCATAGTTCAGTGTATTTGTACGTGGATACGTGACATCACAGAATGAATACACTTTGTCACATAAGTTCCAGGGTACCAGGCCCACCGGGATGGTTCCATTGTTGAAAACACAGAGTCCCAAAGCACCTTTCACTTCATTAGACAGTGGTTTTGTGTAGTCCCTTCTTGCCCAGCTGCCTGTTCCTGGGTGGGTGCTTAGTCGATACAGGCACGCTTGTTGGTCTGTGGGCACAGTAGCAGGTTGTAAACCTGAGTTGTGGGTGGCATAGGGTAGATAAGCACAGATGTAGCAGTTAGTAGTTTTCCCTTCATAAGCAGTTTTGTTCATCAGATGCCACCATAGGTTGGTGCTGTAGTCATGGGAGTGTTCAGATCTCAGCAGATTAGTGATATCGCCGTTCACTATGTAACATGCTCCTATCACAACACAACAAACAGCCCACCTGACCTGTGATGCTCCCATTGTTGCTAGGTATACAGAAATACTAAAAACCCAAATTGTCCTAACAGAGTGTAGAGTGATTCTCATATACAAACCATAAGCATTAAGCTGTGCACTTTTAGTTTCCCACATCTTCTTTTCCTGTCTAGGTGCAACTTTCTGTATGTCTAAAAGGACTGTTTTATTTATCATGTCATCATCGTGTGAACTCATCAGGATGGAGTTTAATAAACCAGCATCAGAGGGTCCTAAAGACCACAACGTGTTAGGTAAATGTTTCAGGTCAGTTTCATCACATTCTGAGAGAAACATCATGTCTAACTGTCATAAACCGTGTTTCCATCTATTTTCATTTCGAATTTTGAGCTAATTTTTGAAATCTCGCAAATATGTAAATACAAATTAATGCGAAGCAGAAGTGTTTCCATCAACTGGCTTGAATCGCATCTACCGGGCCACGCACAGCGTCATTACGTCAGACGTCAGCGTCATTACGTCAGACGTCAGCGTTACGCATGTCTACAGTAAACAGGAAGTAGCGGTTGAAAACAGAACCCGGCCACACATCTCGTCAAAATGGAGAGAATATTTCAGGTATGTGTTGCTATCGGGCAAGTTGTATTTATTCTGTCATGCCAACTAGTTTTAGCGATGTTACATGTTGTCCGGAGCGGAAACAGCTGAACGTCACGTGACGTGAATGTTCGCTACGGCAGAACTGAGTCGGAAAATCTGTTTCCATCTGTCGTTTTGCGCATCTGCTCATTTTCGAAGATCCCAAAAACCACCTCAAGCGAGCGTATAAACTTTTTGGCGAATTTGAGGAAGTAAATTCGCATTTTGCCGTTTCCATTAAGCTTTTCTGCTGCGATACTTCAAAATGCGCATCTAGAAACCTTGATGGAAACACGGCTATAGAGAGAGAGCATGTACTCTGGGTTCACATGTGACAATCGAACAAAGCTGTTTCTTCCACATTTTGCAGGTGGGACTGCAAGCCCATTCATTTTGTCGGGGAGAGAAATCAGTGCATGCAGTAATAGCCCTTATCTGTAACCTCACATCTCTGCACTGAATGTCATGTGATTTAAATAAAGAGATATGTGGTGTTACGTCCAGTTTGAAAAAAGGTTTTTGGTTCTCCAGAAAGGAGAACTGTAGCACCAGCAAATGAATATTTGTCTGTATACAGCTCTACAACGGCCATTGTGACAGGAAAGTCACCTATGTAGTTGCAGGCACCTTGTTGTAATATGTTCATTTTCACATGTAATTGGCTCAGAGGCATCTCATCCTCCTTCTTTGTCAGCACATTACTTGCTTCCTACATCAAAAAGGAAACAGCTGTTAGATTTTCAGTTGAACCCAGGTCATATGAGCAGTAAACATCAATCAGGCTTTGATTTGCATAAAACACATTTGTTCTATTATCACGGTTATCTCCTGTTTTCTTTTCAGAGTCAGAGTCAGAGGCCCTGTTTACACGGACACTGTGTGGGGGAAACGGATGTTTTGGGTATGTTAATTAGGTGAAAAGTTTTGCATTGACACGGTCGAATTCTGTGGATACGACTCTCTCCCCCTCCACCCCCCGTCCTCATGATTTCACTGTAGTTACCATGCTGGGCCATTAGATGGCGCTGTGATTTTTGGAACCTTCACTACTGCGCATGCGTGCTGCCTGAGGTAAACAGAGCAGCTGAGGCAGCCTGCCTCGTCTGTTTTCCTCTCTGGCTAAAATCAGCTAACTACAAGTTGTTGTCAACAAGTTAACAACAAGTTAAAGCTGGAATTTGGATAAGAGTCAACAGATTTGACACCAAGTGGGACCTCTTCATCTAACAAGCTCCACACCAGACGCTGAGTGGACTGTGGACCAGAACCGGACTTTACTCCGTGATAAACAGCTGACTTACAGCAGGTAAATCAACGTTCTTAATATAATGTTTGCTTGTGTTTACTTTGATCACACAACAACTGAGTTTTTTAATTTTTTTATTTATTTCTGCCAGGTGGAGAAGCTGTCGTTCCAACAAACAGGCAGACGGTTCGGCGGTTCTGATGGGTCCAGATGAACACACAGCAAGAGTCCAGTTCATTAACGTAGTTACAGTTCGGTTCACGTGTTTTAATAGTGTGTTCAGTTTAATTCTCAGTGTTTGTGTTGTAAACTTTGTGGTGCTGAATAAATAAATAAATAAAAAATAAACCTGGTGTCTTCATTTTCACAGCACGTTACGCACTGTTTAAAAAATGTAACGAGTCCAGATAGATACTGTAGTTCAGATAAATTTAAACATCTCCCACGCCAACATAAATACTGTTTATTATTGTTAAACTGTTATATTTTGCAGCGTGACACGTGAAATGTCAGACTGTCCGCGCATGCGGGCTGCGCGCATGTGGTTGACACAAAAGCTCCACGGGAGATGTTTACATTATCAGCGGGGGGTCAGCGAAAAACTTCCACCTTGAGAGCAGGGTCAGAAAAGTATCGGAGTCAAAGAGGGGGGCCAGCAGCGTCGTGTAGGCGATAAGCAAAGTCGCAAAGAGAAAGTAGCGGTTACACTCAAAATATGCGCCGTGTAAACTGGCCCAGAGAGTCTTTATTGTCATTTGCACCGCATGTAGTACATGTGATGAAATGAGATTATGTACACAGGGTCCCAGTTACATCCAACAACAAAATGTAAGAGAAAAACAGTAATAACATCTAGGATATGAACTAAGAAAAACATCCAACTAGAAATACACTAAGCCCTAGAGTAATAGAAAAACATCATTACAAACAGCAGCACGAACATGAGTCTTTATGAGCAGATGGTCACAGATGAACACAGCAACAAGAAAACAGATCAGCATCAGCATGATGTGATATTTCACAGTGATTATTCTTATTATTTATTTATTCATGAGTCTAACAGCCTCAGGGTAGAAGCTGTTCCTCAGTCTAGTGGTTCTACATTTGATGCTCCTCAACCTCCGTCCTGAGGGGAGTGGGGCAAAGAGTGTGTGTGCTGGGTGAGTGGGGTCTTTCATGATGCAGGTGGCTTTTTTCCTGCATCTCGAAGTGTAAATGTCTGTGATGGTGGGGAGACTGACTCCAACAGACCTCTGTGCAGCCTTCACCACTCTCTGCAGAGCTTTTCTTTCTGCAACTGTGCAGCCTCCATGCCACACGTTGATGCTGGAGCACAGGATGCTCTCCACTGCACACCTGTAGAAGGAGGTGAGGACTGGGCTACTCAGACCAGCTCGTCTCAGCCGTCTGAGGAAGTAGAGTCTCTGATGACCTTTCTTGATCAGGCTGGTGGTGTTGTTGGTCCAGCTGAGATTATCATTCAAGTGTACCCCCAAGTACTTGTAGCTGGAGACCACTTCCACCACTGATCCACCTATGTTCAGTGGGGTGTGTGTTTGTTTGTTCCTTCTGAAGTCCACAATCATCTCCTTTGTCTTCTTCACATTCATGTGAAGGTTATTCTCTTTGCACCAGCTCTCCAGGTGTTCCACCTCCTGCCTGTAGCTGGACTCATCATTGTTTGTGATGCATCCCACCACCGCTGTATCATCTGCAAACTTTACAATATGACAACCTGGATGGGTAGCTGCACAATCATATGTGAGCAGAGTGAACAGAAGGGGGCTCAACACACATCCTTGAGGAGAGTCAGTGCTGAGGGCAATGGTGGAGGAGAAGTTGTGGATCCTCACTGACTGTGGTCTGTTTGTTAAAAAGTCTAGCACCCAGTTACAAACAGAGGGGCTTAGTCCAAGTGTGGATAGTTTGTCCATCAGATTTGGGGGATCATGGTGTTGAAGGCAGATGTGAAG